>JADDOH010002976.1:0-126671 GCA_016648135.1 Agrypnia vestita
AACACACGCTCGAAGAAAGAGGGTCCAGTCATAGCAAGGAACTTAATAATACACGAATAATAGCGAACGTCCAAAACGAAACAGTAAGGATATTTAGAGGATAGAGAGTGAGAGATGATTAAGACATGACAAGAGTAGTACATACAATAGAGAGGGGGAGTGGGGGTATACGTCTCACAACGGCTGGAAAAGAAGTTCTATTCAAAAGGAGATTGTCTTAGTAAAAAATTAGAAGAATAATATAGGAGCGCGCAAACTATCAATTAAATATAACCTACACACAATAGATAGCAACTATCAATGTACACAAAGCGCATCACAAGGAGCCAAAACAAACGGCATTAAGGCCCAAACAATATGCCGCGGAACCACCAAGGATTTAATATCAAATATTCCCGAAAATCATTATGAGGCCAATAATATGACCACTGTACCAATTTAAACTTTAACTATTCCAGACCTCACTTGGTAATAAGCTTACGTAATACGAACGGAGTGTTCGCAGATCTGCCCATCTGTGACGGAAATTTAGGGTAATATATAACGAAATAGTGTGAATGGCGCAATTGGTCTAAGGTGGGGGAGGCATGCGAGATATTTGTTAGAAAGTAGTTCCCATAGATTGCTAGTGGAGGCTGGTCTCGCTGGGTGGGGCGATAGGCCGAGCAACTGGATGTGGAACGGCGTGAAGGGGCATGGCGGAGGGACGCAGGTGCGGGGACGCTGCGGGGATCACCCAAAGAAAGCCGACGACAGCAGGGCGAACTAACCCGGGAAATAAATGCAGGAGAACAGGAGGAGATTAGAAGAAGAGGTAGAGAGCGAGGAGAGAGAGCAGAGAAGAGACAGAGAGTACTATATATAATCATATGATATATTATGAGATATAGCTTACGTAGACTAGGATATTATATAATTAATGATGTCCCTTTGACAAAAATCCAGTAGAGTTCTGAAAAATTTATACAAACTCAAAATAAACAAATTTTGCATTTTTATTAAATGTTTCTGATTTATTTTTTACAAAATGATCAATAATCATTACAGTAACATATGTTGATTCCTAAAAATTTATTCGTTTCAATACAAGTTAAATAAAATGATAAAAATCCTGAAAACATTCAAATAGGAATTTTTTCCAAATGGAATTGTAAGGATTTTATTATTTTATTTGACTTGTGTTAAAGGGAATCAATTTTTCACACTCGATATAAGTTATTGTAATGATAGTTCAACGTTTTACAAAAAATAAATGATAAATATTGTAAAAAAAATACAATCTTGTCGCATATCTCTATGACTATTGATATTAGGTCATGGTTGCTTCAACATTTTCGACTCACCGTCAAGGCAGAAATCCACCTGTAAAGTTTTTTTTTCTAACTATGAGTCACCCTGCATAACCACTTACCGAGATTCTTAGTCTACCGTTTTCGAGACGTACCCGTCTCTTCGTCAGGACGACCACTATACTAGCAAGCAATTAACACTACGCACCACACACACCAACACTTTCACGTGCGTGTTAATCCAACCAAAGGCTAACACGCATTAAGGTGCCTACCAAAAGAGATCAAGTAATAGGGGGCGGGGTGACATCTCCTCTGCCTACCCAGGCTAGTTACTTCTAGTGTAAATCAGTAAACGCCTCCCGAGACGAGAGTGGCAACCCTGACCAGTGAGAACAGCTGCCCGCATTAATATCCAACTGTCTCGGCTTGCGTAACTTTGTGACCTTAATTTCAATTTCGGTTGGGTCATGAATAATTTGTACATTTTTGCGACACACATTCGATTTCACTTTGACGCTTCATTTCATTGCGTTTTAAATCAAAAATATGTAATAATTTCGTCGTCTGTCTGTCTGTCTGTCCCCGCAATTTCTTTCGAATTCAGGGCTAAAAAAAGTAACCCATAAAAACCAAGTTTTTAATATACTCCCTTTCTTTGTAAAATATAACAACAATTAAAGACGAATTAAAACATATAACATAACCACTAAACTTACAGGAATTTAATATATTTCTAAAATGTCAGATGTTTTGAGCTTTGATAAGACACTTCATGCTTTGAAGATTGAATTCTAAAAACATTTGTCAGTCAATTTAGATTTTCGACATTCGTAGTGAAGTACCTACCTATTATGTATACCGACGGAGTAATTCAAATTTAGAAAATATTCCGCGACGTTATCGGGCCGCCGTTGCTAATCAAACTTTTCTAATAACTCCAATTTAAAAAAACCAATAAAATTTCTAAAAATCCGAAGTTATACTATAATTATTATTTTTTTTAACGAAAATTTGATAGATCTTCTTGACCGTCGCCACGAGTCTACTTGCCAAGTTTCAGCTCGATTGGATTACGGGAAAAGGGTCAAAAAGGGTTTTTTTTGACGGCAAGCCGGCAAGTAAGCAAGCAGATACCACGAGTTAATATAAAGGGAATAAAAACGAAATTAAATGGCAGGAGATGGGGCCTGAACCAATATTCCGTCATTTTTGTCAGTTTACAGCTAGTATAATATAAGCGTGGTTTTTACAAAATGATTTCGGTATGAAACTAGCGCCATCTTTTGGTGGGCTCGTTAGCTAATTTTAGCCAATTTCGATGGATTTATCGATTATATCGGCAATATCGATTAAAGGATTCCGTCTAAACAAACAGACAAACAGATGAAGCTAAAATATCGATGAATCTGAAACCTCACAAAATGTTTAGTCATTAACTGTGAAATTGCCGTTTCATATACAGGGTTATTTGAAAAACATTAATAACCTCGCAGGACTATATTCCTGCCTTGAGTACGAGTCGAAAATGTTCAAGCTATCATGACCTTATATCAATAGTTATGGAGATATGCGACATCAAAGTTTGCATTTTTTTCAATATTCTGACTTATTTTTTTGTAAAACGTTGGACTATCATTACAGTAACTTATAAAAAAATCTCACATCTTCTGAACCAAATTTCAAAAAATTATGTTCTTCGAAACAAGCACAAGGATCTCATTAAATTTATTTTGCTTATATTATCGTGTTTATATTTTCGTAAAATTTGCCTAAAAATGAAACTTATAACTTGATAACAATGTACTATAATCTTAAGCACCATTTTCATAACTATTTTTTTCCGTAATAAATAAAATTTAAATAAATATATTTAAAAAAAATATATTAATATATTTATAAATACAATTTCATTATTAATATTATTATATTTAAAACAAAAATTGCATCTGCAGCGCTAATGTAAATTTTGAAATATGAAATTGTATATATTGTCTCGTTTTCATCAGAAGAATTTTTACATTTAGCGTTTTTAAAAATTTTATATACTTATATTTTCTATTAATATTGTTAATTTTTGGAAAAAAATTGCCTGCGACGCATTTAATTTTTTTTATACACTTAATTTTATTTAATTCTGTGTATTTTTTTGTATAAAAATTAGTTGTTAAAAAAAATTCCGTAAATATCTTGGTTTTGAATTTCGACAAGAAATGAGCTTTGGCACCTTTTATTAAAAAAAAAAACATTGTGATATGTAATGTTAAAATGTCTCATTTTTATCAGAAAAAATAAAACCCTTGGTATTTTTTGAACTTTTAAAAAAAAAAAATTCTTTCAAATCAGATTTCGGTTGGACTCGGGCCCGCTCGGGCGCCTCCGCCCGAGAGGGGGTAAAATGGTATTTTAACAGACTACACGATTTAATTAATTCGAATTATTGAGTATGAGGTATAATTTTTTGAATATTTTTATGTTAATGACAGTGAAATTTTGTTAGTACGCATGTAAAATTTAATTAAAATAATCGATATTTTAATGGTTTTATGGATATTGCAATATAGGAAGCAGAACGTTTGATTTTCGTATTTTTTAAAACAACATATTTAACAACTTATCGCAAAATATTAATGTCTTAATAGCACCACTTCTTCTTCAAACTGTATAAATCAATTTGTAAATAAAATATTTGCTCTTTATTTGAAAATATACGTGATTAAGTGTACCAAAGCATGAAAACTAAAATAGCGTTTCGGGGTTATAATTTTTTTAATGTCATAACAATATATTTGTTCATATTTTTTAAGGAAATGCTTCAAGAGTAAATGGATCTATCATAATAAAAATGATTAAAAGCCTGTTTAGCTATGGGTTGTGCAAAATGATTTAATTAGTTTACGTTAAATTTAGCAAATCGCGAGCAAATACGAAAATCGTGTACCGGGGCCACTTAAAAAGAAAGGGAGTAAAAAATTACGTGTTAAAGAAAATAGTGAAGTAGCCATAAAAAGAAACAAACAACAAGAATTAATCAAGGTAAAATAGAGAATAGAAAAAAAGCGGCATAAAGAACAGTGAAGGAACTATGGGTAATATGACATATTCCCTGTAAGGACAAAACAGAAACACACAAAAGGCCAGTCTCAACAGAAATTACTCACGAAGCACCTCCCAACGCGGCACCCCCGTCCTGGCAAACTCCCGGAAGAGTCCGAGGTTCCTGTCATTCTTGATGAGGTCACAGTTCCTGTGCCTCACTCCCTCCAGTGCTTCAATCATTCAATTCAATTTATTTATTTTTAATATAACAAAGGTCTACAACACCAACATAGGTTATTTCTCTCCTCTACGTAGAATGCTAAACCAGTACAACGAGGTCACGTCATGTAACCCCAACATCGACATATTTCACATGACACAACCTCAGTTTAAGAGAGAAATGATATCGCTCCTGACCGAAATAAAATAGTTTGAGCGTGTAAGACGGATTCTTCGGAAATCAACCCAAACAAAAATTTTATAGCCACAAAGCGCGGGTACACATTTTCTGACTTAGTTGACCTGGGAGCCTACATGCCTATTACACACGTCGTGCGGAGAATGTGAACTTCGTTCATCTTGTAATCACTTATTGTAGTATACTTATATTGTATAATGTCTTAATGTTTTATTTTAATGTATTATCGTAAATTGTAACTGTATTAATCACAGATTCTTATTGGCCATAATTGCATTTAGTGCACCATTAACTTTGTTTCCCGCAGTTACTCTCCTTTCGATATCATTCTCAGCCTTGCCGTCTCTACTAAACATACTTCCCAAATACACAAACTCGTTCACTTGTTCTAAGCATTCGTTGTTTATAATTACATCACACTTAGTCACTCTTTCGTCTCTCTCGAATACCATCACTTTCGATTTGTTGACATTCATCAGAAGTTCACTCTGCATGCATACATCGGACATCCTGGATACCAAGCACTGCAGATCAGCTTCACTGATCAATATCCAGAGTAATATTGTTCAGCATAGCAGTAGCTCTTCCAACAGGCATAACCATTGGCAGGTTGGTCCTGTATATTGTAATGTGAAACAATCTATGCTGACGTTGTCTTAGGTAATTATCGAGAATGTACAAACTAATGCTCTGCATAATTTCAGGATTATCGATCATACCGCGCAACAATCGATAAAAATTCGTAATCAGATACACATTCCTTCTAGTCTCTAAATATTGTAGCCAAGCATACCCTGGAGGAACTCGGTTGGGTAAAGCCAAAGATAAAGACCTATATGACCTCTCTCGCGTCTCTCATAATTACAAATGCCCAGATGATGTATGTTATATATGTTTTACATACAGTGTTAGTATTTCAAGTGTATATGCAGTGCTTACACAGTTAGTACTTTATGCTAATCATAAGGTTGTTGTTTAACAGTTTGCACTTCTATCTTGTGGTCATAACTTTGTGTAACGTCCGTAATTTATTTTTATTTTTATAAATTGATAGTTATTCTTTAGGAACCGACGTGTAAAAGTAACGTTATATACGACGGATTTCAGCTAGTTTGGATATATAGATACGAGCAACTGGACGTCTTTGTCAATAACTGTTTAATTTTCAAACATATATTAAAAGGTGTACTGAAAGATTACTAATATTTGTCCAATTGGACTTAAAAAATTGATTTGTATGTATGTATATTTTATTATTATATTATGACTTTCAAAGCTTGTGCTATATCTTCTCTCTCTACATTATTAATTTTTTTTGTTATTAAATTTCTATATTGTTATGTCTTTCTTATGCTTATTGCTTTTTAATTAAAGTATTCTCTTATGATGTATGAATGTATGAATGTGGCCGAAGCAAAAGTGGTGTGCCAGGATAGAAGAGTGTGGCGTTCAATCCTCTCTGCCTACCCCTGCAGGGAAACGGCGTGATGGTTAGTTAGTTAGTTATTCTCTTCTCACTTTGTCATTATTATGTTTACATGTATTATGTTTTTTTTCTCTTATATTGTTTTTTTCTATTTTTCTTTTTCTCTTACCTATTATGTTACACTATACCTATCTATTGTAAAAACCCTACAGGGCGTTAATTAATAATAAATAAATAAATATATATTTGATGTGTTTATGCCCCACGTATTTGGGCGCCAATTGTAACGTGACGGTGAAGTGTGGGCGTGTCCCCAGGTGCGGAGCGTGGACCGGGACTCCGCCGCCGGGCGGGCCGGGCTCAGGGAAGGGGACTGCCTCATCAGAGTGGCCCAGCGCGACCTGCTGGGTCTCAAGGTAACAATAATTTGCAGAAAATACCAACATTTGTGCTGGGTGTACCAAAACTAGTAGCAGAAACTTGGCCGGTAGATTCTGCCTATGTAGTGAGTCTTAAATGTTCAATCAATCATGCCTTAATATCGATAGTTATGGAGATATACAATGTCAAAGTTCGCATTTTTTTCAATATTTCTGACTTATTTTTTCAAAAAATTGAACTTTCATTACAGTAACTTATATCGATTATGAAAAATTAATTTGCTTCACAACTTAAAATAAAATGATAAAAACCTTTTAAAAAAAAATTTTTAATTTTTTGCAAAGTTTTTATCATTTTATTCGACTTGTATAAAAGCGAATGAATTTTTCATAGTCGACACAATTTACTGCAATGATAGTTTTACTTTTCGCAATGACGCTCGTCTAGTAATCTTGTGGTCGATGGTTCGAGCCACACTCCAGAATACTAGTGAGTTAATCCTATTTTCATAGCCAAAGTTTTTAGCTTAGTTTTAAAATAATAATAATATTGATGTGACACGTATTCCGTGTTCACATCTCTATTTAAAAATATATTATAGTAAATTAAATATTTTAAATAACCAGATCCTTTTTGCAAGTTGTTATCTATTAAATTTGTTTTCATATTAGTACTTATTTGCTTATTCATCTCCCGTGTATTTATTTCGTTTTTGTCTGTAATTCGACTTTTAATTTTATGTATAGGTGAGTTGTATCCTAGTGAGGAAACCATTAGCCCAAAAACATGTTGGTATTTTCAACAAGTTAGTTATGCAAACAATTATATTCCTGTTAATTAATATTAGGTCCTTACATATGAAATTGACGTTTAGTATGGGAGGAACATAAAGCCGATTTTTTTTATTATAATATATTTATTTAATCAAAGTATGTACCATTGCTATCTATGCACTTTTGCCATCTCATAGGTATTTCATCGATCCCTTTACTAAAAAAACCATTCGGACGGGAATCAATAAAATCTTTGAAGGCGGTTTGGACTGCCCCATCGGAGTTGAATTTTTTCCTTTGCAAGAAGTTATCCAAATTTCGAAAAAAATGGTAATCTGTTGGGGCAAGGTCCGGAGAGTACGGTGGATGTCTTAGACATTCCAATTGAAGCTCCTCTAATTTGGTAGCCGTCTGTTGTGCAGTGTGTGGTCTAGCGTTATCATGAAGCAGCAGTGGCCTAGAGCGATTAACCAGCCTCGGTTGTTTAGCAGCTAGCTTTTCCATCATGGTTTGCAGTTGCTGACAATAGACATCTGCCGTAATCGTCTGGCCAGATTTAAGAAAGCTGTAGTGAACGACACCAGCACTAGTCCACCAAACGCTCACAAGTAACTTTTTTGGAGTCAATTTTCGCTTGGGGCATGGTTTGGCTGGTTCGGCAGGGTTCAGCCATTGCGATGAGCGCTTCCGATTATCGTACAGGATCCACTTTTCATCACAGGTAATGATTCGATTTAAAATCCCTTCATTATTGTGCCGGTTGAGTAATGCAACGCAGCAGTCAACGCGCGTTTGTTGATTTGCTTCACTCAATTCGTGAGGTACCCACCTTTCAAGCTTTTTCACCTTACCAATTTGCTTCAAGTGGATTAAAACAGTTTTATCACTAACACCGCAGCCTGCAGCTAACTCGGATGTGGTTTGCGATGGATCCGCTTCCACAATAGCCTTCAATTCTTCATTATCAACTTTGGTCTCCGGCCGTCCACGGGGCTTGTTCTGCAGGTCGAAATTTCCAGAACGAAAACGTTGGAACCAAAAACGCACTGTGTTTTCTTTTGCGGCACCGTCGCCATACACATCATTAATCCTTCGAGCCGTTTCTGCAGCACTGGTGCCACGGTGGAACTCGTACTCGTAAATAACGCGATATTTCAAGTTTTTCATTTTGTAAACTGAGTGACGCAAAGAAAAAAACAATTGAGGAAAAAACAAATGAATTATAATTTTCAAAACACAAATACATGAGTAAATAGCTGTATAAATTTGGATTTGGAATTCCTAACCAAAGAGAAGATATTTGAGATCAAATTTGCCAGTACGGCAAAACGCCAATTTCATATGTAAGGACCTAATATAAAGTATCGAAATAATCAAATAAAACTTGTGTTTTATTTTAATTTACACAAAATTTAAAAATGTAATACACACACTTCGAGATAAATTTATCACAACTATAGCAGTCCCTCTCATCATCGTGTGTAATTTATAACCAACCTATACACAGAATATTTTTTGGTCCTAAACGCAAATATGTTAAGGATCGGAGACATCTGATGGAAAGTGATGTTATTAATAATTGTTTTCTTTTAATTTAAGTTTTTTGGATTCCGGTGGCTTTCAAACTTTTCATTTTCAATCCTTTAGGAGGAATCGAGTGAAGCAGCTTTAATCTGTGATTATTGAAAGAATGGTTGGTATTTATTATGTGGTTGGCGAATTCTGTTAAGTTATTGTTCGTAACTAATTTAATGAATAATTTATTCAACTAATTAGTTAATAATTAATTTAGTTAGATGAGAGGGACTGCTCCATTCGAAACTATAGTTGTGATAAATTTAACTCAACATTATATTATTCTCATAATATTATTCTCAATTTATATTATCAATAAGTCATTATTTATTAATTGTTTATTGTAAAAAATGTAGAGTGTAAATATATAAAATGTTTTCAAATTATTCATACTTTTTATAGGGTTGCCAACCGTACTCTAAAGTAGAGTATTGTACTCTATATCATGTAGGCGTGCTCTATAATTTATAACACTAATAGAGGACGCTAAAATACTCTTTTTTCCACAACGTTTACTATACTAGTGCCAGTCACGCATATATGATGCATATCTATTATCGTAACCAATAAAGTCAACTATTTACTTTTAATATGCTGGTATTCCCAAGTTGGGAATCCCTACTCCCCAAGCCACACTCGGACGTTTCTGAACGCAGCCACTAATGTCAATCTGTGATGTCAATGTCTCAAGTTGTTTTGAGGTTACGTTTATTTTGTCGCAAGAAAAAGTGAACTAGAATGTTTGGAGTCGTACAATTCTTTTAAAAACAATGAAAAATTGTTATGTGCTGCAAAAAGTAGCAAAAAATACCATTTCAAAAATTTGAAATAAATGATGCTCTTTTTTATAAGTCCGTACTCTTTATTTACCTCCTTTGAAATCAGATATACTCTATTTCAGACTATTTCTTCTAATAAAAGTTGGTAACCCTAACTTTGTACTCTAATGTCACTATAGCACTATCTGTTAGGGTCATCAATGACCTATTGACGATGTTTGTTTAAAAAATAAAATGTAAATAAACTACTTATGTGTGCTATTTAGTGTATATTAAAATACTCACGATTCACCACAAAGCAACTGGCATATAAATCGATAATGTCAAAATTTGTGTGTCCACTTGACACTTTTGTCACGGGGACAGATAAATTAGAACTCAAGGAAAGGGGCTAATTATTCTGCTTGTCCGTGCTGCCGACAGGTGAGTGACGTGGCCCGCCTGGTGCGCGCTGCCGGCCGCGCCGTGGAGCTGCTGGTCTGGAGCAGCGGCCCCTCGGACGACTGGGACCCCGAGGTGAGTCCGTCCATCCGCAGTCAAGTGCTCGTGTCGCCTCTCCTTTAGGAATAAGTTAGTAATAGCGAATATTCCTTTAGGAAAAAGTTAGTAATGGCCGTAACAAAGGGTCCTGATTATATAAATGATGTCAAATTTTGGCGCAAGAAAGTTTAAAAACTTTCGGAATAGCTCGTGCCTCAGACGCCTACTGCATCACCTTACCGAATGTTTTATTTCGCTCCTGCTTACGACTCTTGCTTCTACTTTGGACTCCTGCTTCTTCAACCGACTACAGCTTTGGACTTGGACGCGATTTGGATTTTCTACTGGATTTTTTCTATGACCTTTGGCGACGACTTGGCACGACCCTGGACTAGACACTTTTCGCTCACAAACTGTCCTTTTTTCTTATAAAGCCAAAACTTGTATGCCCTCTGTTTAGGACCTATTCTGCGCTTCGCTGCGAGGAGTCTGTGGTGATGTGACGCACTCATGCACACCAAGGAACGGCGACATTGTAACATGCCGACGCCAAGTACCGTGGGTCATCACCCCCCTCGGATAGCGGTCACGAAGAAAGCTGAATTCGTCAAACGAGCAACAATGTAAGCGAGGGCGACGAACGCGAACAAAGAGAAGTCCATAGAGGACGGCTGTCGAAACCCCGAAATGCGGCAAATCGAAGTCAAAACATCAGCGCACGGGCCAGCGGCCGAAACCAGCCAAAACAACATGAATTCTTTGTTCGGGATCATTATATAAGCCCTGGACAGTAGAGCAGGATATCTCACTCCTTCGGGGCTACGGCGGAAGCCCTCTTCGTTATACATCTCACTTCACAGTGGCTCGCTCATATAGCGGAAGCCCTCGCCATTTATCGATTCATTATTGTGTAACTGTATTTACCGTACTTGTAATATTTGTCAATATTATATTCCAATAAATTCTATTCAAACACCGCGAGTTTCAAATCATCAGCAACAGCAGAGATCTCTGACTCTACAAACGGAGTGGTGACCCTCGAGTTAATTACATCAAACCGGAGGACTCACTCACCTCCAAAAGTCTATGAGACCACTGTTTTCTGACAATGTGTTAATTGTATTGTATTTCTAAAGCGTGTACGCTCTCTGTTTAAGTCCTGCCTTGCCCGCATTCTGAGAGATCGATGAAGCCGTAAAGCGCTAGGTATAGCTGAAAAATGAATGTTTCGTGTCCAGGCGCTGTTCTGCGGGCCGCTGCCGGGCGCGCTGCGCCGCCTGGGCGCGTGCCTGGGCGCCATCCTGCGCGCCGCGGAGTGCCCGGTGTGCGCCGCCACGGTGGCCCCGCCCGCGCTGCAGTGCGCGCGCGGCCACCTGCTGTGCGCGCGCTGCCGGGCGCGCCTGCCCGCCTGCCCGCTGTGCCGCGCGCCGCTCGGCCCGCTGCGCAACCTGCTGGCCGACGAGGTACATTTATTGTAAACTCACCTCGACCCATCAAAACTTTTCTTATACGCGTATTATTACTATGTAGTGTCTTGATAACGTTAGTGTTAAACATTATTAAATAGAGAATTATAAATTTTACATTAGGGAGGCGGTGAATAATAGAGTACCTCTCATTAATAACCAAATTAATTTTCCATTTAGCCCTTTGTTTAATTTAACGTTCTCAAAACAAAACAAACTGTAACATCCACTTTAGACCCCGCCGCCTCTCACTCTCTCTCGTTAGATTCCTGAATTGTTCAGTGCATGACTGTCTCTGACAAGAATAACACGCGTGTGATCAATAGTGGTGATAGTTTAACAATACTATTTGTCTGGACCAAGAATGGAAGAATTTTTATCAGGAAAGACGAACAATCGCCAGTTATACCAGTTCCTAACCTGGATGTATTGCAAAATTTTCAATAAATTAAAGGACTGTCCAGTAAGTTTATTAATAAGTTTGTGTTAGTTCATAATGGCTCTTTCTATCTACTATCAGAATGTTCGTGGTCTGAGAACTAAGCTTAATGAGTGTTACACAGAAATTCTAAATAGTGATTATGACATTATTTGCTTGACGGAGACATGGCTTACTTCAAGGGTGAATAGTGAAGAATTATTCGACGCCAGATATATAGTTTTTAGACGTGATCGAGATAGTTCTCAGTTTGCCAACAGAAAAGACGGAAGTGGAGTTCTGTTAGCAACTAAGAAGTCATTCTCAGCATACCAGCGGAACAATCTCTGTACGGAATTCGAGGACCTCTGGATCTCAATCAAAGGAAAAAATAATATTACACCAATCAATATAGGAGTTGTGTATATACCGCCTAATATCTCAGATACAGTATTCAATGAGTATCTTATTAAATGCCAAATTAATTTTCTCAAAACCACTACAAGAACACGTAACATGCTACTTGGCGATTTCAATTTGCCATCTATAACTTGGAATGCAACAACTTCTGGAGCTGGACTGACTCCGCTCAGTCCATCTAATTCCAGAGCCAAGGACTTCATGGAGTTCATATCAACAACCAATCTTCAACAATTTAACTCTATAACCAATTGTAATGCCAAAATTTTAGATTTATATTTAGATTCATACAACAAAAACATTTACTGTGTACAGATGTGCTGATAAGTAGACCGGTGAATTTTCGATGTTTATATCGTTTAAATCTTATTAAATGACAAATAATCAGTAGTAAAGTTTATAGTAATAATCAGTGAATCTACCTATAACCGAGCACTTCAAGAATATAGTGAGCAAGAGTGTTTTTTCAAGAAATAAATCACATGAGTGACACTTGTCTATTGTAAACAACTCTCAAAGTACTCATCCTCAATAAGCGATTTAAAGTTAGTGAAAACCAATAAACCGCATATATCCAGTGTGTGTCAAAAATCTAATTAATTATTTTTTTGAATGTTATTAAAAATAATTCAATATGGCGACAAGAAGTCAACAAAATAAAATGCAAGTATCAAACACTACTGACCTATAAATCGAAGATGAATTTTTGCAAAAAATCACGAAAAGCATTGAAAAAAAATGGATGATTTTAAAACAGAGATTTTTAAAAAACTGGAAAAGGAAATTGCAGAAGTTGTAAAAGCGCAAAACTTTGTATCTCAACAATATGATGATATACTACAAAAATTTACTGCATTAACACAACTGGGCAACGAAGTGGAAAAACTTAAACTATTTAACTTAAAATATTTTGATAAGAAACCTAAGTACAAGGCTAATGGAACAAGAGCAAAAATACTATCAAAATGAGATAGAAATAACGGAAGTAGAATATAAAAAAGAGGAAAAAATTGATAATATTATCTTAAAAGTTGCTGAAAAACTAAATATTCCGCTAGAAATGCAGGAAATTGAAAATATAAAAATAATTCCTAGTAAACGTAAAAGTGGAATACCGACAATTCTAGTAAGATTTAAGGAAACTTGTAAACGAGATCAAATAATTGAAAATAGAAAGAAGATTATTATCTCATCGGAAGTAATTGGACAGGGAGACAATAGAATATATATCAATGAAGGTATGTCACCATTTATAAAAAATTTATTATGGAAAGCCAAAACTGCTGGAAAAAACCACAGTTTTAAATATGTGTGGTATAAAAATGGCAAAATCCTTGCTAAACGAGATGATGAATCAAAAACAATCGTCATTAGAGGAGAAGAGGATATAGAAAAATATATTGTTAAGCAACCTAAGAACTAAAGTTCTACGCAACTAAATTAATATAACATAACACAATACTAATAACGGCGATAAAAATAGATATAGATGATTTTCATGACTTCACATCAACCAAAATAATTGATAGTGCGTTTAATTACAACTCATCGGTGGGGTTAAAAATTCTGAACCGAAACATCAGAAGCTATCAAAAAAACATTGATGAAGTCATAATTCTCCTTAATGAAATAAAAATCGATATTGATGTAATTATACTAACCGAATGCTTGATAAATAAAAACACTAAATTCTACGAAATCGAAGGATTTAAGAAATATTATACTAAACTAAATCATAAACAAAATGATGGTGTAGTAATGTATATTAATGAAAATATTAATCATACTGTTGACAAAGTAACTATAAAACAATCCAAACTACAAAAGCAGCTTATTATGCAAAAAAAAAAATATGACAGTAAAAATATGTCACTTCAATTTAATTAACTCACTACTGATATGGATAATTTGATTGACCATGAATTAATTGATAACGACGATATAAATATCAATATTGATGACCCAAGATTGTGAATCAATTTATTAAAAATTCAGAACTCTCGATTTATTGCATGAATATAAGATGCATAAGAAAAAATTTTGATGCCACCCTAGCTATTCTCGACTCCATACAACATAAATTCAATATCCTTGTCTTTGGAGAGGCATGGCTTAAAGATGTAGCTAGTATCCCGAGTATTACAGGATATTCGTCTCACTGTTCCAACAAAAACTATTTGCAGAATGATGGAGTTGTTGTGTATATTCGAAATGATATAGTAGCGTCTGTTGAAGAGTTAGTCATTCCACACGCAAATTGCCTGAAAATACAACTACCTAACAAATTCTGCTTAATAGCTATATACAGATCGCCTTCTCAATCGCACATTGATGTGTTCCTTGACCACCTAAATAAAATACTCTATTCTGTAATAACACATAACAATGAAGGGGTGGTCATATGTGGTGATATAAATGTTAACATTCTGGATACTAATAATTGTAATACTAATCAATATCTTTCACTTATGACGTATCATGGTTTAAAACCAATCATTACCTCACCTACTAGAGTATCAGAAAATACTGAAAGCTGTATTGATCATATCATGCTCAAATCTAAACTGGGTGCTCAGGGTGCTGTTTTCAGAACTACAATAACAGACCATTTTGCAACTCTATTGAAATATCCTACACTTTCAGTCAAAAAACTTCATCGTAAAGATGGAAAGTTTAAATTAATTTTGGATGATGATCTTCTAAAATCTGAATTGAAAGAAGAAACATGGAGTACAGTTTTGTCTATGAATGATGTCAATATTGCTACTGATAATTTTATAATGTGTTTAAGTAGACACATAAATCGCTGCACGTCAACAAAGAAAATACATTGGGGAAAAAAATATTTAAAGCCATGGATAACTTCCGGAATTGTTGAATGTCTTATAAAACGTGACAAAATTCATAAAAATTGCCGTAGAGAGCCTAATAATATTGAGATGATTGCATATTACAAAAGATATAGGAATTGGTGCACAAAAATTATAAAGACTACCAAACAGTCATACTACAGAGAGAAACTCAGTGAAGTCAGTGGAAACACAAAACAACAGTGGAAAATTATAAAAGAAGCATTGGATCTACAGAAGGAGCCTGAAGTTATAAATAGATTGAACATTAACAATAATACTGTCTTTACAAATGATAATCCAAGTCTTATTACTAACCATGTGAATAATTATTTTAGTAACATAGGCCACAAATTTGCAGATCTCTTGTGCAGTTCAAACAATACCAGTGAAGACTATCTAACTAAAAATTTTAAGCCAATGCATCCCACACAAGATGTTTCCTTTATACTTAACCCTACAAACGACACAGAAGTTTTAAAAGTGATTAATAATCTCAAATCGGGTTATTCAAGTGGAAGTGATGGTATAAGTGCAATGGTATATAAAAATCATCGCTCGCAACTGGTTACACCTATAACACATATTGTAAATATTAGTTTTAACGAAGGTGTGTTTCCTAATCATTGTAAAAATGCCAAAGTTATACCCATATTTAAAGGAGGAGATAATTTAGAAATTAACAATTATAGACCAATTAGCCTTCTCATTACCTTATCCAAAATAATAGAGAAATTAGCCAAGATAAGATTGATGAATTATTTACATAAATATGAAATTCTCTCAGAAAATCAATTTGGCTTCAGAGAGAACTTAAGTACAAGTGACGCGGCATTAAAAGTTGTAAACACAGTTGTAGAAACATTGGATGCGGGTCGTAAGACATTGGCAGTTTTTTTAGATGTGTCCAAGGCCTTTGATACTGTATCCCATGGTATACTCCTTAAAAAGCTCGGTTCACTGGGTATTTTAAATAAGACACTAAACTGGTTTAGAACATACCTTAAAAATAGAACGCAAATAGTAACAATAAAGGAACATGTTAGTTCAAACAATACAGTTTTATATGGTGTACCACAGGGTAGTGTACTGGGACCTATTTTATTCTTATTATATATTAATGACTTATGTAAAGTAAAATTTTCTGGTATTTCTGTGGCATTTGCAGATGACACAGTCTTGGTATTTAGTGGTGATACTTGGGAAGAAACCTATGCTAAAAGCAATGAAGGTTTGTTGTCTGTAAAAAGATGGCTTGATAATAATCTTCTTACACTTAATTCTCAAAAAACCAAATATATTACTTTCAGTATTTCCTCTAAAAACCAACCTTCATTAGACCATGATCTGACATTACATACCTGTGTACAGGAATGCAATCTTTGGAAAGAGTAGACAACATCAAGTACCTTGGAATAATTATTGATAAACACCTGAAGTGGAACAACCATATTACTATGTTAACAAATAAAATTAGAAAACTTACATATATTTTCAAGGAATTACGGAACATACTGGACAAAGACACTTTAAAAACTGTATATTATGCTATTGTACAATCATTACTAACCTATAATATTATTTGCTGGGGAAACTGCTATAAGACCACCCTAGAGTCTTTACATAATGCACAAAAATTAATCTTAAAAATCATGTTTAAAAAAAGTTTTTTATACTCCTCACAACTTTTATTCAGCGAAAATAAAATAATGACTGTCAGCCAGCTTGCCATTATTCAAACTCTGTGCAAATTCTATAAAATCAAAATTATTATTAAACGAACCCAGCAAATGCACCATACTAGAATGTCCACTTCTTTAATGTATCAGCCAATAAGTGCCAAGACAGTGTTTGGACAAAGAAGTTTTTTTTACAAGGCTCCTTTGTTCTTCAATGCTCTTCCCGAAAATATTAGGAGTGCAAACACTCTGTCACTTTTTAAAAAAATGGTTAAGGGAGTTATGCAGACTGATGGAAGTGATATCCAAATGTCTTTGGTGTCCATTCTGTCATAGTCAGTGTGGACACCCTACTCTTAACTTTTTACACAACACTATTGGAGAAGACATTGTTGTCACCTGCATTTGCACAAATACCCAATTGCCGAAAACAGGTCATAATTTATTGCTCATTAAACTTCATTTCTTATCACTATTTAATATACACAAACATTCATTTAATTCTCTTATATAGGTACATACCTAAATATACTTTTAACTGTGCTATTATATATACATTTTGTTACTATCCATGCATATGATTTTTATATATATTACTCTACTTTCACTATTGCTTTTGTATTTTACAGTATATTCTGTTCTTATTATCCACATTTTATATTTATATACTCAATTAATTAACTAATTAATTTTATAGTTATATAGTATTTTGTTGTACATCTTTATTATTTTTTGTTCTAACTATATTGTTCAGCTGCTCATCTCGGCACAGGTTCTCCCTAGTGAGATGAGCGGCTCCATCTCCTGTCATGTAACAAGATGAAGATAAATAAATAAATAAAATAAAATATTGTCTGATACTCCACTACTTGTGTCTTCGGGTACTGCTCTGGTAAGTGTTGACAAATTTCATCCCCCAGTCCAAATAAACACAACGATTAACCGAGAAAACTTTTTACAACATAATTCTAACCATACTGCATACAACTTCCGTAAAACTGATTACGCCAAATGTATTAACGACCTAGCTCAAATTGATGATAAATGACTTGCCAAATATATTAAGAAATAAGTGTCTATTATATGCCGATGATTTAAAAATTTATTCCACCATTCGTAGCCTGGAAGATAGTCATCTCCTACAAAGAGATCTGGACGAACTATCAAATTGGTGTAAAGCAAATAATATGTCACTTAATGCTAAGAAATGTTCATGGATTAGTTTCACTAAAAATATTAAAAAAATAGAATTTGATTATAAACTGGATAACGTTCCACTCGCTAAAGTCGATTCAATAAGGGATCTGGGCGTCACGCTAGATTCTAAACTCACTTTTAGAAACCACTTTGATTATATCACAAACAAGGCATATACTATGTTGGGATTTATCACTAGAATTACTCAAGACTTTAAAAATCCTCAAAGTCTAAAAATACTCTATACATCACTAGTACGAAGTATATTGGAATATTCGTCAGTTATTTGGTCACCTTATTACACAACACATATTACGAGAATCGAGAGAGTGCAGAAAAGTTTCTACGTATTTTGTCATACAAAGCTGGTCAACACAACAACCTACACAGCTACGAAGATCGACTTGCTTTTTTCAAGATGCACAAACTTGAGTCCCGATGGAAAATATCCGATCTCGTTGTGCTACACAAGATTCTCAGCGGAGCTATTGATTCTCTCTCTCTATCTGATATAAATTTGTATGTTAAACCCCGTATAAGAAACCCGGAGTTCTTCAGAATAAGAATTTCTCCCATTACAAGGTTGTGTCGCACATATAATTTGTATTGTGCTGACCCTAACATTGATGCTGATATTCTTGCAGACACCTTATCTTCGTTCAAAAACTCACTCATACACAACATCCATTTTCTAAACGATGACACGAACCTATAGATCCATTAAATCAATCATTCACTAAATACTAATAGCACTACACTCAAACACAAAATATATAATATAATAAATTGCAAAAATACATGTTACTAGGGCATGCCGAAGACACTTGTAATTGGGATAATGGGCATAGTCTTCACTATAATGTTTATTATCTGAGTATCATGTACCTATTATCCTGTTAGTGTCTCTAATAAATAAAAAAAATAAAAAATAAAAATACTATGGTTGGGGTGTATGGTGTTGTGAATATAGTAGTGTAGTGTCGGTCCTGACGAAGAGACGGGTACGTCTCGAAACCGGTAGACCGTAAATCTGGTAGTGTTTTTTACTAAGTTTACTAACATTCTGTTAGAGAATGATACTTTTTTACTTCTTATACCTGTTTGTTATTTGAGCCCAGGTGTACAACTGCGTGGTGGAGTCCTTCGAACTGAAGCCGGGCCCCGAGGGTGCGCGCCTGACGCGCGCGCTGCTGGGCGAGCGCGCCCGCTTCACCCGGCGCAGCCCGGAGCGCGGCTTCCCCGAGCACGACGGGCCCAAGGCCGCCCGCTGGGGCACGCAGCGGCTGCTGGAGAGGTCTGTCTCACTCCTGATCCTTGCGCGACTGTTCGGAAAAATTGTTTACACATAGGCTCTCGCAACACAAGCCTCACACAATTCCCCGACACGGAGTCTTCGCTGGACGTTTCCATCACTACCATTTTCACACATAACGTGCTCTCTTCTACGGAACAAAGAGCGCGAACTGAAGCCATTTACATGTTAGTAAGGCCTCAGGCCTCGGGTACCATACGAGCGGCAGAGAGTCAATGCGCCAGAGTAGCGAGGGACGCATTGATGGCACAGTAGTTATATCGTGGCCCCCTCGCTTGTGTGGCGCATTGACGCTCTGCCGCTTGCCGCTCGTATCTACGCGAGGCTCAAGACTAGGCAGATCATCGCATTTATGTCGAATAACTGATACAAATAGGCATGACTAAGTCCTACATCAGCAATAGAAACCGAGCGGTAGTTGTCGGTGGTTTCCCGTCATGTTGTTCAATACAAATCAAGAATACAAAATACAAAAGAATTACAAAATCAAAGATGATCTCACCCGCATATCAGGCTACTGTAAATCTAGTAAATTCCTCAATGCTAACAAATGTCATCAAATTCCATTCACAAGCAATTTCAACAAAATTCATTTAGCCTACATGATAGATAACATCCCAATAGTAAATAAAAGCAAAGTAGAATTCCTCGGTTCGATCCTCGATACCAAATTCCTTTTTAGAAACCATACTGATCAAATTACATCAAAGGCCTACAGCGTTCTAGGTTTCATTCTACAAACCTGCAAACACTTCAAAAATCCATTTTCTCTTAAAAGTAGGTGGTGTAGATGTAAAGAGTAGATGGTTACGGATATTTTATACGAACCGCATGTTTTTCCGAGAAACGATTCTCGACGTTTCGTTGAAGTCGTATTCAACGTCATCAGGAGAAAGACCTGTACCCGCGGAGGTGTAGGGCGGACTGATTAATGTTTTTGGAGACGTAAATTGTATGCACTTTGTTGTGATACAATTTACGTATCACGACAAATTGATACGTAAATTGTATCACAACAAACGTTAACCATACTGGCTCAGATCATCCGTTGGCTTACCTGTGGTTTTAACTAGTTGTCAAACACAATACTGTCTGCTCGAGCCCGTTTATCATAGAACATGTTTTTTCGAATCTTTTTGTATGTTTCCGTGTGAAGCCGGTTTTTAGGTGTTTTCAATTTATTTAAAAAAATTCAGAATATTGGAAAATCCTCGCTTGCGAGCGATCCTTTTGCTTCTAGAATGTCGTGACAACAAATATTGTTATATTTTCTGTTTAAATGTCACCCCATCCAGTTCATTCGACACTTTATTGATATTAGAATGCCTTCTTCGTATCAAAATCTCATTTTGCAATGATCTGTTTAAAGGTTGCTGCCCGGCCGAGCGCGATCCACGGGGAACATCTCCAGGGCCAGGAGTCCCTCTGGATCCAGCGCGCGGCTGGCCGAGGAGCGCGACCTGTCTCGGTCCCTGTCCACCCTGGACACGGAGAGGTGAGCCCCGACCCGCGAGGGTAGCTCGTGCAGCGCGGCGAGGATCCATCGCCTGGTAACCCTTGTTCTGCGTGCTTTCAGGAGCCGAGGCCAGCACTCCGCCGGCAGCTCCCTCGCCAGCCTGGCCTCTGCGGGCGGCTCCTGCAACAGTCTTCCCTCGACCATCTTCCACGAGGGACCAGGTAACTGGCATTATTTCATTTATCTGTTTAGCGCAGACTTTGTGGTGCAGCGTGATTTGTTCAATTTTTACCTGACTATGTGTAGTGTATTCTTATCGAGAGACGCGACTTTAATGCGGACCGGTCCTAAAAAATGGGAGCGCAGGCTCTTAGCGCTGGAAATAGCTTAGGGTCGGTCGTCACAAAAGTATATGGATACATGGAAGATAACCGCAACCACCCGTCTTTCATTATTGGTGTTCGTATTCCGAGGTTTGGGGATACGTAATATCAGCAAAGCAAATGGGTCGTCCGATCGTTCGCACTAATTCTACACTTTCTTTGAAAAATTCACATTTTTCCGCATTCACGGTCAGATTACATTCTTTCAGTCTATCCAGAACCGCTTGCACATTCCTTCCGTGCTCTTCCCAAGTCCTTCCCGAAACCAAAATATCATCTAAAAATACGACCGTCCGTTTTAAACCCTGTAATCAGGAAGCCATTGCCTTAGCGAAAATTCCTGGGCTCGAAGCAATCCCGAATACTAATCGATTGTATTGAAACAATCCCAGAGAAGTAGAAATAACCGTATACTTCTTGCTATCCTCTTCTAATTCCAATTGTGAGTAAGCACTTTTTAAATCTATCTTACTAAAGAATTGTCCCCCGCTAATTTCTGCAATAACCTCCTCGAACCGCGGTAACGGATACCTATCTATAATCTAATTATAAATATAATTTATTTTAGATTTAGTTTCTTCAATTGTCATCTTTATCCACTAAATAAATACCATATGAGAATAACTGCCACAGAACAGGTTTTTACCTAGTGTGGCAGTTATTAGTATCTTGTATCAACTAAAAAAAAAAAAAAAAATCAATTGATGATTTAAGGTTGCTTTATAATCTCCACAAATTCTAATTTCGCCGAATTTCTTTAAAACTGGAACAATAGGTGATGCCATGGTGCTTGCCGTAATCCCTTGTAACACACCTTCATCCACCAATCTTTTTAATTCCGCTTCTACTTTATCCCGAATTGCGAATGGCACGACTCTCGCGTTACAAAACTTTGGACAAAAATCCTTATTTACTGTTAACCTTACTTTAAATTTATTAAACCTCCCCAATGTATTAGAAAAAACTGCGGGATAATCCTTTTTAATGTTTTCAACAAAACGCGATTGTACATCCAAATCGATAACTTCCCCGGTCTCTAAAGTGTTAACTCCCGATAATAAAATTCCGAACCTACCTAAGAAATCTCTACCTACTAATGTCAATATTCCGTTGTCTATTACAACAAAATCTACTGGTAACATTTTATTATTATATGTAACATTTGTTTTTAATATCCCGCATATTTTGAAAGCCGAATTATCGTAACTGTATAACGTAAGATTTGTTTTTATGAGTGGAATGTGACCAAACTTCGCGTCGTAAATCTGTTTTGGAATCACACAAGAACTGGACCCTGTATCCACCATGCAATCTAAGCGT
The DNA here is from genome assembly GCA_016648135.1 of Agrypnia vestita. Lineage (NCBI taxonomy): Eukaryota > Metazoa > Arthropoda > Insecta > Trichoptera > Phryganeidae > Agrypnia > Agrypnia vestita. The sequence continues at coordinate 22,661 of JADDOH010002976.1, forward strand.
GTGTCTTCAATCGATATTGTAATCATGATCGGTTTATTCGTGCCTACGTTACTTGCAGTCCCCACCATTCGCGTGATGTCTTCTGCGATAACATTAACCCGTTTTTTTCCTAAATTTCTACACACCTTTTTCAGATGGCCTTTTTTGAAACATCCCTTACAAACAAAATCTTTATAAGGACAATCAACCTTCTTATGCGTCGTTGCCCCTTTTAACTTTCGCATTCGTATAATGCGATTGCACATTTCTAGAACCGCTGGAATTTTTATAAGTACCCACCGAAACATGCTTCCGCGAAGTTGATTGTGACAATTTATTTTTTTCAACTAAATAAATTTCTGATTTAATTTTCTCGGTTTTCTGTAGTCTACCAGTAATAGCTTCGAAATTGTACGCAATGCCTTCCATAGCTGCCATTGATTGACCATCCGGTTCTAAAAATAACTTCTCTCTTAGCTTATGATTATTTACTCCAAGTACAAAAATATCGCGTAAATTTTCATCCAATCGTTTTCCAAATTTACATGAACTACTTAATTTTTTTAATCTAACAACGAAATCTTGGGCACTCTTGTGTTGAAATTGCTTTGCTGAGAAAAATTTTTCGCGAGAAAAACAAAATTTATCTAAATGTTCCCACAATGCTTCTAATTTTACATCTGTTACCTTCTTAGGTACTACTAAATTTTGCAACAATGTAAATGTATTTTCTGACAAAGTTGTTAAAAAAATCGCTTTTTTTTTTGTTCTGCCCATTTCTCATTATTAGCTACAAGATACTGCTCGAACCGAACCTTATAGACGTCCCATGCGTCACTCTCGTGGTCAAACGAAAGCGCTCTCCATTCCATACTGCCCAACAACTCTCTACAGACAAAGGAATCACAAAAGTACTTAACTTTAGCCCTGCCGCCTTGATTCTCCTCGCCTGCGTCTGCTGCTGGTCCACGCCTCATTGGTGACTCCTTCCTCGGCCGCTTCCCTCGTCCAGAGCTCGCCCGTCCTCGGATGGTTCTTCAGCCTTCCTCAGCCCGTCGCTCTGGTCCGTCGCTCTGCCTCAGCTTCCGGAAGTCTCCGCCTCCGTGGCTCGTCCGCGATGGAAGTGGCGATGTGGATCCTTCCTAGATCCGCATCCAGTGACCCTCGACGCTCGTCTTCTTCCTCTTGAAGCCTGCGATGTCGATGTCCGTCGATGTGACCACCTTTCCCTCTACTGTGCGTCTTTTTTTCCTCTTGAAAAATTACGCCGCTGTGTCCCCTGCCGTATTGTATGCTGCTCCCGGTTCCGTAATATTTTTTTCAAAATCTCCCGATCTTCGTAAAAAAACATTCCTTTTGGGCTGCGCCAGATGTAATACTCTTGTTTCGGGATGAGGAAACTCCAAGTAAAGGCTTTTTTCTCGTAAGTATTTATTTGGTGACAATAACGGTTTAGACAACCGGTGTACCGTAAGATGCGGTCTGAATAACAATGGTAGTAAAAGAGAGGGCGACTCGACATTCACGCGCCTTTTATACCGTCTCTCTCTCATGCAGTCTCTTTCTGGCGTCGCGACATACGTTCCTCAGATCTATTACACTTATGTATGTGTATTTATTGTCGATTTTTTATGGTATATTTTATTTTAACTATTTAATAGCTGTTTTTTCCCTTTTCTTCTTTTTTCTTTATTACTTTAATTATTTTTCTTTTTCTTTTCCTTTTTTTATATTTTCTCTCCATGTACAATATACATATATGTAATTTTCAAACTATATAGCGGACCAGGTCTTGCACTAAAAACCTGATTACGCTGGAATTAACATTATTATTATTATTATTATATTATATAGTGCGTTGAGAATAATTTAATCTAACATTTAGGCGCCCGTGTTGTTTGGTATTTGTGGTTTCGGTTCAAACCTGAGAAATTTACGCAGAGTTAACTCCTGCTATTTGATTTTTTCAGCGGACGAGACAGCTAGGGCCGATGAGCTGGCCACCTCCACCCCTGTGTACCATTGTCCTTCATCAGAGAGCTGCACGGAGCTGGTGAAAGGTCTGTAACACCTCCCCACTTTGTGTTTGTCGTATATCATTGACCTTGGAACCCGTTGACAGATGCTACAGAAAAAAAATTGAAATAAAATAAAAAACTTCGTTCATGTAATCATGTACGCGCGGTAGAAATTATACTTAAGAACTAAAAAAAGTAATCCATAAAAACCAAGTTTTTATTATACTCCCTTTCTTTGTAAAATATAACAACAATTAAAGACGAATTAAAATATAACATAACACTAAACTTACAGTAATTTAATATATTTCTAAAATGTCAGATGTTTTGAGCTTTGATAAGACAATTCATGCTTTGAAGATTAAATTCTAAAAATATTTGTCAGTCAATTTAGATTTTCGACATTCGTAGTGAAGTACCTATAATGTAAACCGACGGAGTAATTCAAATTTAGAAAATATTCCGCGACGTTATCGGGCCGCGCCGTTGCTAATCAAACTTTTCTAATGATTCCAATTTGAAAAAAACAATAAAATTTCTAAAAATCCTAAATTGTACTATAATTATTTTTTTAACGAAAATTTGATATATCTTCTTGATCGTCGCCACAAGTCTACTTGCCAAGTTTCAGCTCGATTGGATCACGGAAAAATGGTCAAAAATCGATCCAAAGTTTTTTTTGACGGCAAGCCGGCAAGCAAGCAGACGCCACGAGTTAATATAAAGGGAGTAAATAAAGACAATTATATATCAATCAGGCTCAAAGTATTGAGTTGTAAAGAACTACACTGTTCATTGTCGATTGTTTTATCGAGCTTCATGGAAAAAAATTAAAACTCATACTAACCGACACGTAACCTCAAATATTTAAAGTAATTGGGGCAAAAAAAACATTATTAAATTAATGGTTTGCGTCTTAGATAGCCCTGTTCTTACAATGTGTAATATAATCATTTTTTGATGGGCTAGGGTGAATCGGTGGTGGCTATGCCATTTTGTTGCCGGTTGGCCGCCCGCGCGTCCGAGGTACGAGTCTTTCTCCAGCCGGGTAATTTATTTTTTTAGCCGTGAATTTGAACGAAATATTATTTTTAGATATTAGTGGAGGTCTAATTTCAAATGCATTTCGTGGTCTCGCATTTTCGCTACATGATGCTTCCCGCTAAATGCTGTTTCCTGCTATACGCATTCCCGCTACAACGCGCACGCGCAACGGGCATTGTAAAAATACTTTTCAAGAATTTGAAAATAAATATTACATATAATATGTATTATGCTGAACCTAACATTGATGTTAATATTGACGATTGCTCGACAAGCCCAACTTTCAAAGATACGCATTTGCATACATAATAAAACAAAAATTTACATAAATGGATACGCAGCTGTCATCATAACCTCATAGGGCGACATTTCCGCGACGTGTGGAAAACAATAATTATTAGCAAAAAGGACCTTGTTTTTAATAATATTCAATTTACTACAATAAAACCTCGTTAATTTGAAATTGCGACCCAAAAAAACACTTCGAATTGCGCGGAACCCCGTTTTCGCTAAATGACGAAGTGTAAGTAGATACCGCAGCTGTCATCATAACCTCATCGGGTGACATTTCCGCGACAAGATATGAGTCCCGGTGTGTACACGTCAAATGACCTCGTCATTGTCCCCGAAACATGAGCGTAGATGTTGATGCGACATGCCGCGCGGAATGCTGCGCTATTTGTCCCCTAGTGAATACATGGCTTGATTCCTTAATGTTCCGCCTAGGAGCGGGCTGCCTCAGAGGTGTGCTCGGAGCCGCGCTCACCGCGCTCGCTGTTGCATAGCGAAGGGAAAAACTGCATTTCAAAATGAAGACTACAACACACACGTTCACCAGTTTGAAGACTACAAAGTGTACACTAAAATTGTAGTAAAAATACGCGAAGTGAAGTAATTGTAGAACTACGAAATTGTAGTACTAATGAAGTGAAGTAATGAAGTAGTAATTGTAGTATTAATAAAGTGAAGTGTAATGAAATGAAGTAATTATACTACAAAATTGTAGTACTAGTGAACTAATTATGTTTTTTCCCAATATTTGGCGACCTAAAAAAAATTCAAACCATGGGGGAGGGGGGTTATTTCGATTTCCAAACTTCATCAACTTCCCAAAAATTACACATAAAAAATGAACTATTTGAAGTATGTGCTCGTACTCTCGATAACTTTGAAGTGTGTGTACTTTGTAGTGTTCGCTTTGAAATGAAGTGTACTATTTGAAGTATGTACTTTCAATAACTTTTACGCGTGGTAGTTTGTAGTGTGCCCTACACTTCAAAACGTGTGAAGTGTGCACTTCAATATAATGTAGTACTTCATTGTAGTAGTGAGTACAGAGCTGACCCGTCACTACTGTTGCAGGTGACCCGCAGCAGCACGCGGTGGCGCGCCACGGCCGGCAGCTGCTGCTGCGGCCCGGCTCGGCGCTGCTGCTGGCCCCGGGCCCGCAGGCCGTGCTGCACGTCTCCGGCTGCTGGTTCTACCCCAAGTGCGAGAGGGATGCCAGGTGAGAGCTCATTCCTAAGGCACGGTTGCGCCGTCTGAAGTAAAGGTTAAAGTAAAGTTAAAAGTAAAGGTAAAAAAGTTCCTCGAGTAACTTTATAAACTACTAGCTGGTCGTACCCGGCGTTACACGGATTAAGGATTAAGTAAAAAATAAGTTTGTGAGGGAAAACAAAGGGTCCGCTGTTCTCTAAAAAACAATGTTTCCATCTAAGTTATTGTAACATAATTGTAATACTTAGATATATGGTATTGCAGACTTTTTTGTGGATATTAATGTCCTCTATAAAACTGTAGTACATTACTTTGCTTTATTGGCAATAATTTCCGCAGCGTACGCAATATAAGTTTTTTTTTCGTTAATTTTTCACACGTTGGGTTACATTATCGAATTTTTCATACGGATCCCTAACATTTTTGAAAATATTCTAGTCTATGTTCATCAGGGATAATGTAGGATTCTGAATGTGAAAGAATTTTTCAAATCGGTCCAGTAGTTTCGGAGCCTATTCAATTCAAACACACAATCAAATCTTTCCTCTTTATAATATTTATTATAGAAAACGGGTTGTTCCGTCTGTGGTAAAAAAAAATTTACTCGCTGAAGTATATACAAAAGTTTTTTTTTGGGTCGCAATCCTAGGATTGGTCTGCAACAAGCACTCGCTTTCTCCACTCCTCTCTGTCACCTGCCAGCCTCTTCATCTCTTGGTAGGTGCTACAGCGCACATCTCCGATAATCTGGTCTACGTAGCTCAATCTCGGGCGGCCTCTACGATTGTTGCTTAAAAGCAGGCACGGATGCCTTATATTATGACCTATCCAAATTGCTCGCTTTTGGGCGATTCTGTTAAGGAGCCGCCTCTTTTCGTCCACCCTGCTCAACACCTCGTCGTTTCTGATATGTTCTGACCAATGGATCCTCCCCGTGCGCCTGTAGCACCACATCTCAAAGGCCGCTAGCCTCCCGGACATGCTCTGGCCGATGGTCCATGTTTCGCTGCCGTACATCAGCACACCCAGACAAGAGTATTAAGTTTATCCGAACCTTTAAATCTATGTTAGGGGATTCCAGGATTTTTGATTTTTTGTTGACGGCGGAAAGCAGCAATATACCTTACAGGTAGATTGCTGCTTTAAACCTTAACCTATTATCATGGTTGCTTGAACATTTTCGATCATCATGACATAATATGGAGATATGCTAAAAATTATGAGTGTCAGAGTACTAAAATAAATTATTCAATAAAAATAAAATATAGCTATGGTTGCTATGACACTCTAAAAAATATCACTCCTTATTAATTAAGATGTTTTAAAGAGCTATTTAAATGGGAAAGCAGGCATTGAAGTCTTTGGGCGCTTACAGGCCTCACGACCCGCCATATGGCTGGCTTGAGCGATCACCTTACACAATGCAACGCTAACGATTTTTCCCATTATAGTATTTATGTACCACTCTTCACTTCACTTTGACTTACGCAATTGTGTTCTTGAAAATATTTAAAAATACTGGTAATATTATTCCTACTGAAAATCCTGTACTCGATTGATGACGTGCTCGCCCGCTTTGTGTCGGTCTTGAAGGTGTCTGTTTGTGTTCAGCGACGCCGGCGTGCGCGTGTGGTGCTGGGTGGCCGCCTCCCGCGGCGTGGCCGCGCTGCACCGCGTCACCGTGGAGGTGGCCCCGGCCGGCTGCGCGGACTCGGCGCTGCTCAGCTGCGCGGCGCCCGTGCTCAGCCTGGAGCGGGACTCCTGGCAGAGGGCGCTGGCCGAGGGGCTGTTCCTCAGCGACCGCCTGCTGCGGGAAGACGCCCGAGTGACGCTGACAATCGACCGTCCCTCCCTTCCGTAGCTGCGCCCAATTTGCGGCGGTGTCTGTCCAACCCTGCGATTTGTTTAACGTAAGTGAGCCGCCGCGCCGTTAACATACAGAAAGCCGCTAGGGAGGCAAAACATGACGACACGTTTTCATTAAGTGTCTGACATAATCTACCTGCGTAACCTCAATGAAGGGGACCCACCACACACCCTGAGCCATTCTATGCGCAAAAGCGTCCATATCGGCCCAGCACGTTCGCCGCCTGGTTGGCATTATTTTATGCTAAAGCGACCTCCTCGCTCGGCCTTCGTCAATACAACACGCAGAGATGAAAACCGGGCGAGTCGGTCGCACAAAACCTTCATTGTCCCGCGCATATTAATCTTTATTTCAAAAATAACAATACAATACATAATAATAACATCAGAATTTATTTGTATCTTACTAATTACTGTGACCTGTAGGACTTCTCTTAATCCCAGAGCTGATGAGTTAACATTAACAACCAATCGCTCTTGCATTCCACGGTCTACGTGCCTTTGCTTAAAATCGAAAGTGTGCAGAAAAGGTTTCTACGTATTTTGCCAAGACAGAAACATCGAAATCTTCGCAGCTACGAGGATATGTACAAATTTGACTCTTCTTTTATTACATCCTTGATCTGTATTGACAGGTCAGTCCTGATCTTGCAACGAGGTCTAGCTCTCTCTCCATCTTTTTGTTGGCTCTATGGCGGTCGGCGCCCCTCTGGAGAAATGTACATACTTGATTCTTATTTTATTAGATCCTTGATCTGTATTTATAGGTCCGGTCCATGTCTTGCGACGAGGACGTCTAGCTCTCTCTCCATCTTTTTGTTGGCTCTACGGCGGTCGGCGCCCCTCTGGAGAAATGTACATACTTGATTCTTATTTAATTAGATCCTTGATCTGTATTGACAGGTCAGTCCTGGTCTTGCAACAAGGTCTAGCTCTCTCTCCATCTTTTTGTTGGCTCCATGGCGGTCGGTCCATTCTCTAGACATGGTTCCTCCAAAAACGCCTACTCTGACTACTCCATGTCCCAACATACTTGCCTTGTATGTTGGGTATACTCTCTGAGAATCTTGCCTGCAATGGGTCTTAGGTCTTCATCTCGGCTCCCGACAGAAATTATCCGACCTTGCAGTGCTATGCAAGATACTCTGCGCAGATATTGATTATCTTTGTTTATTTGACATAAATTTGCATTTTGAAGCTCGTAAAAGAAACTCTAAATTCTTCGTTGTGACATTGTTAGTGTAAATTATCTTTATAGCTCACCTATTAGGTTAGAAAACGAGTATGGCTACCTATGAGATGTTTTTTCGAAAACGCTAGCCGCCTACAAGAAAACTCTTCGGCCATTTATAATTATTGATGTCATGTCTATCTTTTGTTTTCGCTTTTTGAATTATATATTTAATTTTATTTTGTTGTCATTTTTATTGCTTCTTGAGTTTCAGATTTGACTTGTTTACAATTATTTCATTTTGTTGCTTCTTGAATTTCAGAATTAATTTGTTTACAATTATTTTAATTTTTTGTAGTTTTGTTGATTCTTCAGTTTGATATTTGATTTGATAACTATTAGTATTTCATTTTGATGTAATTTTGTTATGCTTTATGTCATTCGCTTAATGTTTTGTTTTTCTTTATATATCACTTTATTATGCGTTGTTTTTTATAGAATTATAGCTTATCTCCTTTTTTTATTATTACCTATCAATCTATTTATCTTTATATACATTGTTTTTTAATGGTATGTTGTACCGTGTATTAAATAAATAAATAAATCTTTTTTTTTAATTTAGCGCCATGGTCTTGGTAATTTAATAATCATTTGAAAACTCCATCTGGTACGGATTGAAGGTAAATCAAATCAACTTGAGCCCGACACTTTGAAAAGATTTGCTTTGTTGCTATGCCTTTCCTAGGCAAATATCGCTTCATTCGCAAGTTGGACACAAAAACAAATATTTGTATCGCCTTTTTCCGAATACAAAATCTATTTTCATGCTGTACAACATTTTGTTACGGGCACCATGCCCGCTTTCTTTATGGATTTCCAACAACAAACCAAAATATTATTCTATATGAATTAGCCGAAAAGTAGGACCTTTAGGATCTCTTATATATGGGTGCATAGTATGTACTGCTTACTATGCAATATATTTAAAATGTATTGATACTCCTCTCCTGCTCACGAGTTATGTTTCTCATGTATAAGAGAAATACCATTGTAAGTAACTGTCTCTATCATTATTGTAAAAAAAATGTATTTGCCTATTAAATAAATAAATAAAAGGGGCCTTTTTCTTCAAATAACCTCCAAGACCCGGTTATTTGTCTTCTGTGTATAGTTTTCTGGGATGTTTTGCAATGTATACGTGACCTCTCTGGCGGACGTTTCGGATCTCATTGCTGGGTCTACCACCAGAGCTAGTGTGGTAGGTGCGCGTTGATATGTGGGTTAAGTATTGTCTTGCAATACCGTACCGAAGTCAGGGTGTGTCCATGTTTATGTTAGGTTTCTATACAAACTTGTACACACCCTGATTGGCGACTGAATGCGGTGAACTTTTTTCCAGGCGAATAGCCATTCACCTTAACACTAGATAGCGATATCAGAAAACAACGCCATTTTGCAAACTGGCTAGCCGTAATGCAAGGCCGGTCGCACTTTGGATATAAATTATTACGTACGTATTCGTACGATAATTTTCGTACGTATTGAGCGCAAACATTGACTGCGTCCTGCGTTGGTCACGATCAGTTACTTTTCGCATTTCTCCAACAACGTTTCCCCGCGGTGGTAGGCAGAGAGGATAGAGCGCCATACTCTTCTGTCCTGGCATACAACTTTCGCTTCGTCTACATTCATACATCTTCGCATGCAAGCTCGACGGTTGTTCAGGCTTCTAACAGGACCATCTTCCAGTATCTGGTTAATCTGGTCATGCCACGTCTTCCATGGTCGCCCTCTCTTTCTGGCGCCGTCAACGACGGGACAAAAACAACCCAGCGGTAGTTCTAGGTAAATCTTTTTTTTTAATAAACTATTCACGTTATAAAATTGAAAACATTTTTAATTATATAAATACCTACATAAAATTACTAAAAGTCAAAAGTTTCACCGACCTAAATTAAAAAATAAAAAAGTTAAAGACGATCGAACTTGCGGAAACAATATACAAACACATGAGAAAAAAGGAGGAAAAATCACCCGGTTAGGTTGGGTTAGGTTAGAATAGTTAATTGCTTTGTAAGCTTTCTCTCGCCCTCAAAAGTGCGAATGAGGGCAGGAAGTGAGGCGAGCTGTCAAATTTGTTCTCCGTATTTTGGATAGTATTTTGTGCTTGTGTTTTAACTGCAAATAATACAAAAATTGACATGCCTTCTTGTGCAATGGAGGGGTGTTCTAATAGAACTGGAAACGGGAAGAAAAATATATATTTAATTTCATATTTTTAACAACAAACCAACTACAAACATTTACTATTGTTTAAACAAATCCTAGAACTTTTATGTAGGGGACTGTATCAACTGGTTATTTTTATGGTTGAGACGCAGCTCAAACTGGAAGACAGTTTTGGAAGGATTAATGTAAGGATCTGGCCTACTTTCTTTCTTCCTGGAGTTGGACGTCCTTTGCAACGGGCTTCTGTCTGTTCACGGCGACGTATCACAAAAACACAGTATATCAACAAACACAGTAAATGTTTATGTTTGTGAAATGATATGCAACAAGAATTATTGTAATCATCGATTACCCAAATAATTGTGGATACATATGACTTTAGGGATGGATTGGAGTAAGCGGAATAAAACAGTGTTTTGTATTGTTGATGTTTATTCTTCAATCAGAGATATGCCCCGGAAGCAAGTAAAAGTGTACAAGTACAGTAATAAAGTATATTGAGTAAAATGAGGAACAAAGAAACTATTGTATCGTGGCGCACGGATTTTGATGGTAACTCAGCTATTATATTTTGTCTTATAAAAATATAAAATATACATAAAATTATATGTGATTTACTAAAGCCTGGGTGTTTTGTGAAATGTTTCGCTACATTAATTGGGCCTCTTGGCATGTTGTAGCCTTAAAAAAGGTAAAATAATTGTTTAATGTGTGGGGTTTTATCAGAGACCTGAGCGATTATATTTGCACAGGTTATATGCTGGTTATTAAAAGTTCGTCAGGGTGTGTAGGTTCTTGTGTATTGAAAGTGTATTTATGATTGCACTACGCAAACGAAAACACTTGATTACCTGTAAGGACATGTACTGTGATGGCTATATAATTGGACGAATAATTACACTGTGAACAATAAACTACGTATTTTCTGTGCTTCTTCTTCTTCAGTATGCTTCAGTACATGAACTCTTATGTATGACTTTCGATTGAACGCATAATTGCACTGTGAACATGAAAATAGTTTTTCCCCAGTGTGCTTAAGAACATGTAATTTTAGGCGTGACTCCCAATTGCACCAATAATTGCATTGCGAACACGAAAACAATTTCTCCGTATTACGCGAAAGCGCATGCTTTTTTAAGCTTGACTTCTCATTGCACGAATAATTACAACAAAAAAGTTTTTCTCCAGTGTGTTTAAGTACATGTAATTTTAGGGGTGACTTCCGATTGCACGAATAATTGCACTGCAAACATGAAAATTGTTTATCTGGTTTGTGCCTAAGAATTTGATAAATTAGATTTGACTTAAAATTGCACGAATAATTGCACTGTGAACATGAAAACAGTTTTTCCGCAGTGTGCTTAAGTACGTGTAATTTTAGGTGTGACTTCCGATTGCACGAACAATTTCACTACGAACACGAAAGTAATTTCTCCTCATTATGCGTAAGCGCATGTTTTTTTAAGTTTGACTTATTATATGCACGAATAATGACATTGTGAACATGGAAACGGTTTTTCCCCAGTATGCGTATATACATGTTCTTTTAAGCGTGATTTCCTACTGCATGAATGCACTGCACTGCGTACATGAAAATAATTTCTTTACAATATGCGTAAGCGCATGTTTTTTTAAGTTTGACTTATTATATGCACGAATAATGACATTGTGAACATGGAAACGGTTTTTCCCCAGTATGCGTATATACATGTTCTTTTAAGCGTGATTTCCTACTGCATGAATGCACTGCACTGCGTACATGAAAATAATTTCTTTACAATATGCGTAAGCGCATGTTTTTTTAAGTTCGGCTTATTATTGCACAAATAATCGCACTGGGAGCATGAAAACGGTTCCTCCCCAGTATGTGAGAGCTCATGAATGTTGATGGCAGCTTTTCGCTCGCTCGTGTGCGGGCACTGCGAACACAAGAACACCTTTTGACAGCGGTAGTTAGCTAGCACTTGCTTGAGGATTTCTTAGCGTTGGAAAGGGTCTCCAGTTCTGGTTGCTTTCCAGGGGCAGGCGAAGACACCGTTGGATTTTCCGGAAAAGAATCTTGAATTCTGAAGAGATCTGCAATGCAAATATGCTTTGTGTTAGTAAGTGTATATATTTGTTCTAAAAATTTTTAAAAATCAAAATTTATATTCGATCCGCTTAATAATAATAAAACAATTTTATTATCTAGGATGTAAATGCAAATTTTAAGGTCGTACGGAGAAATTTGACTCGTTGTGCAACTTAGATAATAACATAAATTTAATTCGCAAATGTTATAATTATTTACAACATTTGCAAATTGCGAAGAAATATAAAAACAACATATATAAAATCGTTTACATCAAAGGTGTAGGAGAATCCTTTCAGAGACATGAAACAGAAATATCCAGAGTGATATTGATGAGCATAGTAGTGCCTCTTCCAACAGGCATAACCATTGCCAGATTGTTCCTGTGTACCTACTGGAATGTGAAACAATCTATACTCCGCATAGTTTTAGGATTATCGATCATACCGCGCAATACTCGATAAAAATGCGTAATCAAATACCCATTCCGTCTAGTCTCTAAACTATTGTAGCCAAGCATACCCTAGAGAAACTCGGTTGGGTAGAGCCAAGGATAATGCTCATGCTCTCTCATATAGAGATATCATAGAAAATTCGTGACGATTTCAATTTGCAATCTATAACTTGGAATGCAACAACTTCTGGACCCGGACTGATTCCTCTCAGTCTATCTAATTCCAAAGCCAAGGACTTCATGGAGTTCATATCAACAACCAATCTACAACAACTTTATTCTATAACCAATTGTAATGCCAAAATTTTAGAATTAATATCTTCGGGTACCGCTCTGGTAAGTGTTGACAATTTTCGTCCTGCAGTCCAAATAAACACGATGATTAATCGGGAAAACTTTTTACAACATAATTCTAACCATAGTGCATAAAACTTCCGTAAAACAGATAACACCAAATTTGATAATGACTTAGTCAAATTGATTTGTGAAATAATGATTTAGGTTACTTATCGGTTACAGACCTATAAGTAAACTACCTTGTTTTGGAAAGACATTCGAGGTCATCTGGAACCCACGTCTTTCTTCTTCAGACTCGTTTCACACAAATAATTGCCAAGTGAAGGTGGAAATTAAAAAAGAACTGAAATTAAAGTATACATATTATAATACCAACGCGGACATAAAAATTCTAATTAACCTTAATATTATGCAACGAGTTATTAAAAGAAAATAAAAATCTTGAGCCCAGAGAACAAAATCATTACTAAAAATAATAATAATAATATTGAAATAGTTGATGAGATATATATACCTAGGACACCAGATAAAAATGGACAAAGAGAACCAAACAGCAGATTTGCCAAGACGAGGAATGAGCTGGGCTGCTATTGGCAAACTCAAACACATCTTCGAGAACAAAGAGATCCCAATTAGCCTAAGAAGAAAAGTCTTTTAATCATGCATACTGCCAATGATGAAGTATGGAGTGGAGACTATGACCCTTACAAAGAAAAGTGTAGAAAAGCTCAAATGCACGCAACGATCCACTGAGAGATCCATGCTTGGAGTAAGCCTAAGAAATGACGATTAATATTAAACACTTCTCCATTATCCAAGTATGGATTTTAGATAATTAAGTAAACTTTATATTTTTTCAATAGATTCAGCAACATGGTAGATTGACATTTTAAAAAAATATTGATTGTATTATTACGAATCTACTTATTTTATTTCATTAATTACACCTACGTGTTCCGGAAAAAAAATTCCGTCGTCAGGGTGTTGTATAACTGTCAAAATTACAAAATGAATAATGCCTTTTGGTTTTCTAAATTATTTGAAAAATTATTTTAAAATATTATTGCTGAAGTTCTTGATTACTCGCATTATTGGAAATATTTTTAGAATTGGGCTAGTAGTTAAATTTAATTGATAATATTTTGTTTACTATTACATGCTTTAGGTACTAATTTCTAATGATTCTAAATTATTCAATTTCAGACCAAAATTATTTATGTGTAAAATAGAAAGTCCTAAATTTTTATCAAATCCATGATCATTTTCTAATAAATGATTTGCAAATTAAAAAAAAACATGATTATTCAGATATCTTAATTGCTCTTTTAAGCCATGTATTCAGTAGGGGACAAATTGTCACTCAACAGCACGCGCCGTGACGTTGCAACGCCGTGCACTGATCCGCGATGTCGCGCACAACATAGCGCGGCATTTCTACGTGCCGTGGCAACGTTGCCATGCGCACGGTACCCGAGCAAGCTCACTGCAACATTACGCGGAGCGTCAGTACCACGTGGTATGTTTACAAGTGAATACGCATGCGCTGTATCTGTCAAGATGACAATGCGGGGAAACGAAATTGTTCTTGAACTCATCGAGCTGTATCGATCGAAGATCGCATAGAATATCCGTCCTACTTTCTCTTTGCAGTAAATAATTTCGCATCCACCACCTTTTTCTCCTCATACGTTTCGATAAACTCGTTAACATAAATGGATATGCAGCTGTCATCATAACCTCATAGGGCGACATTTCCGCGACGTGTGGAAAACAATTATTTGCAAAAAGGACCTTGTTTTTAATAATATTCAATTTACTACAGTAAAACCTCCTTAATTTGAAATTGCGACCCAAAAAAACATTTCGAATTGCGCGGAACCCCGTTTTCGCAAAATGACGAAGTGTAAATAGATACCGCAGCTGTCATCACAACCTCATCGGATGACATTTCCGCGACAAGATATGTAAGTCCCGGTGTGTACACGTCAAATGACTGCGTCATTGTCCCCGAAACATGAACGTAGATGTTCATGCGACATGCCGCGCGGAATGCTGCGCTATTTGTCCCCTAGTGAATACATGGCTTAACTCTTACAATGAAATTTCGACCGGTTTTTTCCAATATAAAACGCTGTTTTTTAATATAATTACACAACAATTTATAAACACCTGAATTGTTAAATATATTATAATTATCTTTTGCATTTATGAGGAGTTACCCTATCTTATGATTTGTATAAAATGCAATGCAAACGATGTAATTAATCAAATAAAAGAAGTAGATATATACAAATAATATAATTAATATTTTTTTAAATGTCAATCTACAATGTTACTGAATCAATTGAAAAAAAACATTCTCTGTTTTTGTTCTCTGAACACTATCTAACATATCAAACTTTCATTCTACCAAAAAAAAAATATTGCTTGAACGTAGTAATCTCACATATTTCTATTAAAAAAATTCATTTATATCATTTAATACAGGGCTGTCAGATTTCATTGTTTATAAACGATTATCTTTCCGTCGCGCGCGCCTCTCACGCGCTCATTGATCAGATGAAATTACGCGCGTTTTCCCGGCGTATTTTACTGCCAGAGATTGCAGAAAAGAGAAAGGACGTTACACATGAAAAGGTTTAAAAGCTTAAGTTTGGGCGTATTGAGCGAATGAACCAGGAAATCATGGTTATGAGGTACTCCAAAAAAATTGATTGCCAGCTCCCGAACTAGTGTATACCAGTTCACTACAATGAACTGTACCATTCGTTCGTTCAATAGAGTGAACTGATAAAAAAATAACAGTTCGTTCATGAGCGACCCATCTCTAGTGGGCGTTGGTTTAACAAATATTGTAAATTGCGTCTCGTAGTTACCAGAAATATGAACCGTGTTGTCCAAGATGTTCTTGACGTCAAGCCCGAGCCAGGGTCTGACGCCGAGGGCGGCGATGAAGAGCTCTACACTGATGTAGACATATCGTATCCTGACATCAAGCAGGAGTGCTCGGAAAACACCAGGAGGACCGACCAGCGCGCCGGTGAGAGTTTACTATTGATTCATTCTCAGAGATGTGAAATGCGAACATCTGATATGACCGTTAAAAATGGATGAAGTCTAAATGAAGGTTAGCAGATTTAGAAAACCATAAAGCAGTTTTTTATTTTTATTTGTTAGGTTCGTAATTTGCAGCGCAAATTACACTTATAAAGCGTGCTTTAACCTTTAAATCATTTAAATGTTGACAGCGTATTCCGGCCCTAAAGTACTTGGACAGCTCGGGCGGTCTCGTGAGAGCATTTCACAATTTCAGCGCTAGTCGCTACGTAAGTGTAACTAATGTAGGTATAATAATTTCAATTACAACGACGTTTAAACTATGTGTTTTGTTTGCTGCTTTGTGTTTGGTGTTTTGGAGAAAGCTCTATAAAAAACCCCTACGCGTCTCAAGGTTAAAATTCCTACAATTATATAATAACTTAGAATTATGAAATTTGTTCAGTGTGCTGAGCTTAAATATTTTAGCGAGTCTTAAATATTTCATATTAATGCACCGTTAGAGTTCTGTTGTTATAGGGACCTATCTACGTATGTTTACATTTCATCTCAAGTATTTTATTTATTTCACTGGGAGCGGTTTGGAAGGAGGGTAATTATGTTGGTTCCTTGTAAAAACAGCAAATAATATATATGTAATTTTGAAAACAAATGTAAAAAAAAAACAAACCACATTTAGTGTGATGCGTCCGCGACCTGCATGTGACGTTCCGCATCGCATCCTTTGTAAATTAGAATATAAGTTTTATTTTAAAATAGATTTAGGTAATTTTAAATTTCGCGCGGCACCACGGGTTGCCACCCCGCACCGCCAGGGGTTGGTAGGGTGCCATTGCGGGTGGGGGAGGCTACCCCCCTCCCCCGCATACACAGAGAGTTGAAGCCGGTGGGCCAAGAACGCCTTCTTGTCCAGTTCCGACCGCGGTGAGTGTAACAGCCTGCGCTGCCCGGGCCCCTGCCCGCGGCAGCCCCTTCGGCGGCGGGCACTCGAGCCGCCGCCACATGTGTTCAAGAACGCGGGTCGACGCCAGCCACGTCGCTTGAAGAGAAGGCGGCCTGCAGCGCCTCGGACCACCCAGACGATGGCAGCTTCACCACGGCGGGCTCCCGAGGAAGGCCTGACGCCTTCCTGCAGCTCGGCGGCGACCGACGCCACGTGCTTCCGCGACCTGGACCACGTGCGCTTCCCGCGAGTTTCCGCGACCAACGTGGCTTGGTGCGCGAAACCACCCGCGGTTTGTTTACGACCGCGGCCACGAGGGCTTTCAATAGTGACATGTGTTTTTGTAATATTTTTTTTAATGTGGACTGAGATGTGAAAGGACAGGACGGACTGATGTGACGGTCGAACTGCTGGCGTTTAGGTTAGGATTAGTTATAAAATTAGTAATAGTACTTTAGAACGTAAGGTTTAACTGTTTTTTTCTTTTGTAATAAATGTATATAAACCCGCCGGAGTGTTTGAAATTCCCGCTCCACCTTCCTTGACAAGGCATCTTATTGATAGACAAAGACGAATTAATTTAACCGCCCTATCAAGTGTTACAAACGCCATAGATAATATGCTTACTAGAGATGGGTCGTTCATAAATAATCTACGCTTTATGAACTGTTCGGTTCACTTTCACCAACAATCTTCAACAGTTTTAGGCCGCAAAGAAAAATGAATCTCAAACAAAAATGAATAATTAACAATAGCTTCTCATAAATTCATGATACAACTTGTCATAAATTCCTGAAATTCCACAAGAAATTCTGAAATTTGGAAAATACCGAAATTTCGGAAAAGGCTAAAAAATAAATGAAAGATTTTTATAGACAATCATAGCACAATATTTTATCGGTGTTAATGACATATTTTGGACCATATTGTATAACTCATCTGCCTGTCCAGAAGCGGCGGGACGTACTTTCCGAGAATCTATCTCTCATATTTCATGTTGAGTGCCCGATCCAAACCTTGCGCCCAGGTCACCGACTTAGACACGGTATTCACTCCAGACGGTGTAGCTACAGTCCCTAAAAAGGGCTTTTTTGGGTAACGAAGGTCCGTTACCCACCCCATCTGAAGCCACAGTCTGAAGGGATATATACCCTTCATGTGACGCGAAACATGCCACTGCACAATTTAATAATTCTACCTGCCTGTCGTTAGTAACAAGTCTTTCGTCCTGTCCGTTACAAGAATCAGTGTTAAGTGATGTTAGAAAGCTTTCAAATAATGACATTTAGATAAATAATTAAATTTGATGTACTTGTATCTATACATGAAATTATTAATGGAGTCAACAAGACCTTTGAATTGTTAAAAAAAAAAAAAAAACAACATGAACATGACCACTGTACAAGAAGAAAAGATGAGATAAGATTACCATTCCGAAAGAAAAAAAGATCGCACACTTTTATGATGTACAGTGGGATGAAATTATATATGAAACTACCCGGGGACATTAGGGATGAAAACAACATAACGAATTTTAAGAAAAAAAAAATATGTAATACATACTTTTGATTAAAAATTTAATGTACTTATATCTTATGCTGTATATATTTATTTATTTATTTATCTTAATAATTTAGTTCCACACATAATGTTGTGTGGGCTGATAAATGATTTCACTTGGACATGTTGCATTCCATCTAATCATTTAAAAGTTTTTATAATATAATTTTTGCACTTCAGTTTAAACCTCCTTATATTCTTCATGTTTTGAATTTGCTTTGGCAGGCTATCGAAGATTTTTATACCTTTATACATCATACCATTTTGTGAGGTGTTTTTCTTTTTCTTTGGTAATCTTATGTTTTCGTTTCCTCTTGTATTGTAGGAATGAAAATCCTTATTCATCTTCATCCTGTCATCAAAGTATTTGAGTACTAATCCATGTTTAATTTTGAATATTTGGACCATTACATTATATATTATTCTTTGATTTACGGTCTCCAGTCCTAGGGCATTCAATATTTTTGTTATTTTAGTTCTCCTATTACACTTCAGTATTATGCGCATCACTCTGTTTTGTACTATTTGTAGTTTCTGTAGCATTCCTCCGTTGCTTATAAATAATATACTGGAACAATAATCTATGTGCGGGAGATATAGTGTTGTATATTAATAAACTTGTATTTTTATTTATATGTCTTCTTATTCTTCCAAGTTAGGACACTTTTTTGCGATTTTCTTCACCACAAATTCAGTATTTTTTGTAAATGTTAGTTTTGAATCTTTAATTACACCTAGGTATTTTATAATGTCTACGATTTCTAATATCTCATTTTCTAGTTCCACATAATATTTGGTTGTTCTTTTTTTGCTTTCAATTATCATACATTTTGTTTTTGAAACATTTTAATTTAAGTTTGTTGCATTGGAGCCATTTTGATATTTCCTCCAGTTCTTTATTTATGATGTAGATCGCTGTTTCCAGGTCACTATCCTCTATGTATATTAAAGCGTCGTCTGTAAATAATCTTATTTTACATTTATTTAGTAATGATGTAATGTCATTTATGTATAATGGTACCAAGACGGACCCCTGAGGTAAACCGAGCTCATTTTCTTTTGGATCTGATGTGTGATCATTTACTTTAGTTATTTGGTATCCGCCACCAAATAGTTTCTAAACCATAATAATGCTTTATCTTGTATACCATATTTTTCTAAATCTTTCACAATTATATTTCGGTCTATTGTTTCAAATGCTTTTTTAAAATCTAAAAATACTGCAAGGACATGTTTATTTTTATCTATATGTTCTTTCCAGTCATCAATAACAATATTTAGTGCAATTTCACAAGATTTTTTTATTTCTGAATCTTGATTGCTGATCACATAATATTAGGAAATATGAAAATGATTGTATTACCTATTTTAAGAATAATAATAAAAAAATAAGGAAATCGAGATTTCCGAAACATGTTATATTTTACTCAAAAATAAAATAGTATTTTATTAATAATTGACAACATATTTACTTTACAGATCCCTTGAGAATACAAGATTCTCTTATGGACAATTCAACTACGTCATCGCCTGCCCCTGGAAAGCAGCCGGAATCGGAGGGAGTTTCCAGCGTTAAACAATTTACAAGCAGGTGCACGCTTGCTACCGCTGATAAGAAGATGTTTTCATGTTCCCACTGCAATTATTCGTGCATTCAGAAGTTTAATTTGAAAACACATGTGTTTAAGCACACTGGAAAAAAACCTTTTTCATGTTCACAGTGCGATTATTCTTGCAATCGGAAGTCACACTTAGAAACTCATGCTCTTACGCACTCTGAAGAAAAACCATTTTCATGTTTCCAGTGCCATTATTCGTGCAATCGGAAGTCAAGCTTGATAAGGCATGCTCTTACGCACTCTGGAGAAAAAGCATTTTCATGTTCGCAATGCAATTATTCGTGCAATCGGAAGTCACGCTTAAAAAATCATGCTCTTACGCATTCAGGAGAAAAACTATTTTCATGTTCGCAGTGCAATTATTCGTGTATTCAGAAGTCAAACTTGAAAATACATTTGCTTAAGCACACTTAAAAACTTTTCTCATATTCGATGCATTGCAGATATTCATATAATCACAAGTCACACTTTAAAAAACATGCTCTTATGCACCCTGGAGAAAAATTTTTTACATGTTCGCATACATTTTTACATAGTGCAATTATTCTCGCAATCATAAGTTTAAAAGTACATGTGCTTAAGCACACTGGAAAAAAAATGTTTTCATGTTCGCAGTGTCATTAGAAGTCACATTAAAAAAAGCCATGCCCTTCCGCACTTTGAAGAAAAACTGGTGTTATGTTCGCCGTGCAATCAGAAGTCAATCTTAGAAAATACCTTTGCGTAAGCACATTGGAGTTTTTTTTGGCATTCACATTGCACTTATTTGTAATCATAAATCACATTAAAAATACACATAATTTCATACATTGGGGAAGACTATTCACTGGTTCACAGTGCACTTAATCAAAATTTTAATTGTAATCAGTGATAAGGTATTTATTTTTATTCATATAAGCCGTACATTGGAAAAAACTTTATATTTTTTTGTTTGTCTATATCATAAGAATATTGTATATTTTTCTTATTTTAAATATAATTAAATATTCTTTAAAATATTTATTTATTTATTTCGATGTAAATCGCATGCGTATTTGGGGATTAGGTTGTACCTAAAATGTCTTTTTCAATCCTCACTTCTGTACCTGAAATCTAAATTAATCTTTCTACCTTATCGTGGCCTCCCGCTCCGTTCCGATGACAGTTTCACTTCCGTCACTATTCATGCCGTCGAAATCTCCAGCTCCCCATTCACAGTACAGTCGGCCAGGCTGTGGAATCAGCTATGCACATATATCAGATCAGCACAGGCCATAACAATCTTCAAAAGCAGACTCAAGCTATTTTACTGCTCCCAAAACCTAGTTTAAGCCTTCCTTGCCCTCATTTATCTGCTGCGAGTCTCGTTATCGGGGAGATCTGTAATAATGTAATAATCTCTTTAACACTTTATTCTCTATTCACTAGAACATTCCATCCAATTTCCGCACGTATTATTCGCTTCGGTATTATTCTCTGTCGAATTACCGCTCATTTGGCCACCCTGGCCCGCAGCTCGCGGCTGCCTTCGCTTCTATTATCGCTGTCAAGCGTGCTAAAAACAACAACCCGTTACTCCGGTGCACGGTCCTATTCATATTGGCTAATGCCGATACCGAACCCTCCAGACGTTTCCAGTATTTAGGAGAACTTTTTCGTGGCTTCCAGGCCACGAAAAAGATGTTTCTCGATGTTTCCCGATAGCCGTAGATTACGCTAGTGTTGTGATAATTTCAAACAACTGTCACTTGACATGGCTAAGTGATTCTTTTTTAGCCTCGTTACACAGCCTCCCTCTCTCGAACAGGATCATTGTAGTCTCCATGAGATTTCTTGAACATGCGGTCTATATCACCTACGATAATCTATCCTTGTTTATCTCGATAGTGGTGTTAGATTTACCAGAGCCCGTTTCCTTAGCAGACATCTGCTAAGGAAATATGCTTTATATATGTTGACATATGTTTCGAATTCCATCGATGTCTAGATAAGATGCGACTTCAGTCCTGGGTATACTGCAAGGTGCAGGCGGAATTCCTAAAAAAACCAAAGGTTTCCAGCAAGTTGTTGTCCTTAGCCATAGTACACCTATCCTCGAATATCTGCACTACGACTATTGTCAGTGTCTGCTCGCAAAGAATCCGAACGTTGCATTCCCAGATCTTGGTCATCAATGTTGAATGAGACGGTAATAAAATTCAATCAATGTTTATTTAATGCAATGGATCTGTTTATTCTTAAATCTAAATTTGTCCAACCATTAAATAGATTTATACATCAGTGTAGAAATAGACAAAAAATAATATATAAAAGAGTAAAGATGTGATACAATAAAACATGTGAATAATAGAAAAGTTTTAAAACATAAAAGAGTTGAGAAGTAATACAATAAAACACATGAATAAGCATTTGAAAACATAAAATATAAAAGAGTAGAGCTATAATTTAATTTAAACACATGAATGACGGAAAAATTTGAAAACATAAAAGAGTAAATATATACTACATAATATAATAAAACATATATTCATGTTCTTATAATGTATTATTCAATAGAAAAATTGAAAACACGAGTAAGTATACATGCACTTATCATGAAAGTAGCATTATACTAAATGCATAAAATTGGCATTTATCGGTAGGATTAGACATAATTTTAAATATACATATTAACCAGTACGTAGGTTGTAACATAAGAATACATAGTTAAAATTACAACGTACCTGTATAGGTATATGTGAAAAATAAGACATAACTCTGGAGTTAAGTGTTTTGAGAAGAAATGGTAAACATACAGGGTGTAACGGAGCTAGTCCACGATACTTTATAACTAGATTTCCGCTTAAATTATGAGTCCAAAATATCCTTACATCAGTGATTTAATGTTTATAATCATTGAGATAAGCAAATTTTGCATTTTTTTTTACAATAATTCTGTAAAATGT
The DNA here is from genome assembly GCA_016648135.1 of Agrypnia vestita. NCBI lineage: Eukaryota > Metazoa > Arthropoda > Insecta > Trichoptera > Phryganeidae > Agrypnia > Agrypnia vestita. The sequence goes on from JADDOH010002976.1 coordinate 45,390, forward strand.
ATGACCCGATTTCAGCGATGAACAAACTTGAAAAAATCTCCCAATCTTACTGCATGCGTCTGTTAAAACGGACTGTACTTTTCGATACCTATAAAGAATATAATTTTTTATCAACAACTTTTAGAATTAAAAATACAAATTTTCTTAATTTACTTTACTTTATTTTTCTTTTAATTCTCCTTTACTTTATTTTGTATATCTATACTACTTTACTTTATTTTCTTCTTGTTCTTGTAATATCGCAGCCATGAAATAAGATATTTTAATGGGTCTCAATAAATGGAATGGCTACTTACCTCAGAACGTGTACCTAGCAAGGTAGGTAAGGATGAAGGCCTGCACATAAACTGTAAATTGTACTTGTTACTATCTTATTCATAAACTCTGTTGCTATCTTATTCTTACCATTAATCATGTTTAATGCAAGCTGTTATAAAAAAAAGTTATTTATCTAATAAACGCCAATTTATCGGCACTGAAACTGAAAACTGATTCTCCGGAAAAGGGCAATTTGAAACTGAAAACTGATTCTCCGGAAAAGGGCAATTTGGTTTTATTGCCCCTATTGCAGTCTGCTACTCAGTTGAAACAAAAAAAAATCCGTTCCAGGCAAACGTGAAGTGAACTATTACGTTCGTTCGTAGAAAAGTGAACTATTCAAAAATAACAGTTCGTTCGTAAACAACTCATCTCTAGTCGGCGTCGGTGTCGGTTTGACATAAGCCATTCTCTTATTGCGTCTCGTATCTCGTAGGTACAGTTTATCAGAACCATGAACAGCGTTGTCCAAGATGTTCTTGACGTCAAGACGGAGCCAGGGTCTTCCACCGTGAGCGGCGATGAAGAGCTCTACACTGATGTAGACATCTCGTATCCAGACATCAAGCAGGAGTGCTCGGAGTACTCCAGGAGGGCCGACCAGCGCGCCGGTGAGAAGTTGCTTCATTCTCAGTGAAATGCGCGAACCTGATATGAATGTTAAAAATGGATGAAGTACAAGGGCACCTTCTAAAACTAAAAGGCAGTTTTTTATTATTATTTATTAGATTCTCTTAAAAGTTATGGTAATTAGACAACATTTCACTATTTCAGCGCTAGTCACTACGGAAGCATAAAAAAAATATTATATTTTCAATTACAACGAGGTTTAAATTATGTTTCGTGTTTCAGGAAAAGCTCCATAAAAATAATCCTTTGTGTATTCGTCTCAAGGATAAAACACCTACAATTACATAATGAATTAGAATTGTGAATTTAGTTCAGTGGGCTGAGCTTAAATATTTTACGTGACACTTAAATATTTCATGTTAATGCACCGCTAGAGTTATGTCATTATATGGCCATATTTACGTACGTTTACATTTCATCTCAAGTATTTTATTTATTCCACTTGATGTGGTTTGGAAGGAGGGTAATTATGTTGGTTCCTGTAGAAATAATAAACAAAAATATATATCATTCTCCAAGAAAAATGTGTGGTTAATGTCATACAAAAGCAATCCATATTTCGCGTGACAGACGCCATAGATAATATACGTACTAGAGATGGGTCGTACATAAATAACCTGTTCTTAATGAACTGTTTGGTTCATTAAGAACGGATTATTCAGAACAAAAAATGAATAATTAACAATAGCTTCTCGCTAGCAACTCCTGTATTTTCTGTCATAATTAATGGTTATCGTCATTTCATACTGACACCAGGAATTCGAACTGAATTTTTCCGCGTTTGCAAATAAACACAAAGTTGCCCATTTTCAACAATGAAATTTTGACAGAACCTTTCAAAAGTTGGCGTTAATTGAATGAATTACTTTGCAGAAATACATTTTAACAATCATGAATAAAACATTGTTTTTTTTCTCCACTATTTTATTTTCGAGTATAAAATTAAATGTTTCGGAAATCTTCGTTGCCTTCTTCTAGTGAGTTGAGACTAAGATATGTGGGATTGGATATGTGATGTATGGACTGTGGCTTCTGTGGAAGTGGAGGAGGTGCCTAGGTGGTGGGAGAGCGGGAACATTGTGAGAAGGGGTGATGTGAAGGGTCATATTTGATTATTGATTATGTTATGTGCTGTGTTTAGGTTTTAATGAATTTAAAATGTTTCTAAATTATTTATTATAATATGGTTAGCATATTCCGGAAAGTTATGATTAGTGAGGCACCTTTTATGTTCTTTGAAACTAGTTTCAATTGATCTTCCTGTCCGACCTATATATTATGTCGTATCGCAATCCCCACATTCTAACAATACTTATTAATATTTATTAAAATTAAATTTATTTTAAATTTAGCTAAAAAAATAAAAAAACATATTGTTAATTGTTTTTCAATTGAAATGTCGGTGTAGAAAGCTGGTTTTATATTACTTGCTAGATTTTTTGGTAATATCACACAATATTGTATCTACGTAGATTATCTTTCGCCAGTTATTATGTGTCTTTAGCAGGGAAGTGCAGTGAGAACAAAAAGCATGAATTTATCCCAAGCTTATATTTTGAAAAGAAACCGAAATAAGAGACTTATCTCGTAATATTCCTATCACAATAATGAACCGATTAATCAGATTTTATTAGTCCATAACATTCTTCCAGATAAATATTTAATTTCGATTTTTTTTCAGTTTGTTAGTTTATTTTTAAATTGTTTTTCCCACATAAATGCATTAATTATCGTATATTATGTAACTTTTTTCGGCTTATATATATTTATGTACTATTTACCTTACTTTACATTATGCATTAATTATCTCATATTATGTAACCTTTTTCTTCTTATATTATAATTATGTACTATTTACTTTACTTTACTTTACTTTATGCATTAATTATTATCACATATTATGTATAAAAGTGTAACTCCCCCACCAGACACAAGAGTTAGTCTCTTTTTGGAGAGGTACAATGATAAAAAAATTATCTACCTAAATTTTTTTATGTATCAAATATGTAAATGTATCAGATTTGTATTTTAAAAAATCTAATAAAAACAAATTTTAAAAAAAGTCATGCTTCTTGTTCTCCTTGCGCGCCTCTGGTCTTTAGTGAAAGTATTTTATTTGTACTTTTTTATTATGTTTGTTTGGGTTTTTTTATTTCATTTTTTTTGTGTTGAATCTATTTTGTAACCTTTATTGAGTGCTATTATTTGTGTTGTTTTTATTTTTTTTGAAAATTTTCTTTGCTTAATGGTGTCGGTATTAACCTAGTTATCATGGAGTGAAATGCTGCCATGCTGCCATATTGTCTGTAAATGTAGTTTTTCTGAATATATTCAATAAAAATGTGTTATTGTTTTTTTTATGGTTAAGCCAAGAAAATTTAGTGTTATGTCTGATTCTTGGGTGGTGTGAAGATTGGTGTATAATATTTGCCATTTTTTGTATTATGTATCACTCCAAGATAACCAGGTTAATATCCGTACCGTTTACAAAATAAATTCAAAAGCCTTCTACACCGATTATTCAATCGAAAAATAATATTATTAATATTTAAAGCATTAACTTTGTGGTTAGACATTATAACAGATTGTTAGTTAACTTTGTAAAAACCACTACCAGATTTTAGGTCTACTGGTTTCGAGACGTACCCGTCTCTTCGTCAGGACCAACACTACACCACTACATTCACAACACTACACACCTCAACCTTAGTATTGTTACACTTCCACCAATAATTGATCACATGCGTGTTAGTCTTGTCAGGGACAAACATGCACTGATTAGCCTAATGAATCATCAGGGATCTACCGAAAGAGAGTGAGAGGGGGGAATAATTTACATTAGGGAGGCGGTGAATAATAGAGCACCCCTAATCAACAACCAAATTAATTTTCCATATAGCCCTTTGTTTAATCTAATGTTCACAAAAGATGAGGTAACACCCACTTTGGGACCCCGCCCCCTCACAACACTACACACCTCTAGTGTTGTGAATGTAGTGGTGTAGTGTTGGTCCTGACGAAGAGACGGGTACGTCTCGAAACCGGTAGACCTAAAATCTGGTAGTGGATTTTACAAAGTTAACTAACAATCTGAAAAATAATATGTCGAAAAATATTAACAAATTATGCTGCAGTGGGGTTTATTAACTAGAACGTTGGGATTGTGATTTGGCAATTATATTATTATATTATACAATCAATACAATTAATTATATTATACAATCTTTATATACATATAATCTTATGCTTTATATATTAGGAAATATAAAAATTATAGAATTATCTACTTTAAGAATAAAAAAAGAAGGAAACGGAAACGTTTGTTGTTTTATAGTAAAAAATAAAACAGTGGAAAAAAACTAAGTTTTAGTCTTTTATTTATGATTGACAACATATTTACCTTGCAGATACCTTGAGAATACAAGATTCTCTTATGGACAATTCAACTACGTCATCGTCTGCCCCTGGAAAGCAGCCGGAATCCGAGGGAGTTTCCAGCGTTAAACAATTTACAAGCAGGTGCACGCTTGCTACTGCTGATAACAAGATGTTTTCATGTTCGCACTGCAATTATTCGTGTATTCAGAAATCAAATTTGAAAATACATGTGCTTAATCACACCGGAAAAAAACTTTTTTCATGTTCACAGTGCGATTATTCTTGCAATCGGAAGGAACACTTAAAAAATCATGGTCTTACGCACTCTGGAGAAAAACCATTTTTATGTTTACAATGCAATTATTCGTGTAATCGGAAGTCAAACTTAAAAAGGCATGCTCTTTCGCACTCTGGAGAAAAACCCTTTTTATGTTCGCAGTGCAATTATTCGTGCAATTGGAAATCACTCTTAAAAAATCATGTTCTTACGCACTCTGGAAAAAAACCATTTTCATGTTCACAATGCAAATATTCGTGTTTTGGAAAGTCCAGTTTGAATATACATATGCTTAAGCACACTGGAAAAAACCTGTTTTCATGTTCGCAGTGTAATTATTCGTGCAATTGGAAATCACACTTAAAAGATCATGCTCTTACGCACTCTAGAGAGAAACCGTTTTCATGTTCGCAGTGCAATTATTCGTGCAATCGGAAGTCACGCTTAAAAAATCATGCTCTTACGCATTCAGGAGAAAAACTATTTTCATGTTCGCAGTGCAATTATTCGTGTATTCAGAAGTCAAACTTGAAAATACATTTGCTTAAGCACACTTAAAAACTTTTCTCATATTCGAAGTGCAGTTATTCGTGCAATCACAAGCCACACTTTAAAATACACGCTCTTATGCACCTTGGCGACAATTTTTTTACATGTTCCCAATGCAATTATTCTCGCAATCATAAGGCAAGTTTAAAAGTACATGTACTTAAGCAAACTGCAAAAAAAAATGTTTTCATGTTCGCAGTGTCATAAGAAGTCACATTAAAAAAGCCATGTTCTTCCGCACTTTGAAGAAGAACTGGTTGTATGTTCGCCGTGAAATCAGAAGTCAATCTTAAAAATACATTTGCTTAAGCACATTGGAGTTTTTTTTGGCATACATTGGGGAAGACTATTCTCTGGTTCACAGTGCACTTCATCAAAATTTTAATTGTAATCAGTGATAAGGTATTTATTTTTATTCATATAAGCCCTACATTGGAAAAAATGTTATAATTTTTTATTTGTCTAGATCATAAGAATATTGTATATTTTTCTTATTTTAAATATAATTAAATATTCTTTAAAATGTTTATTTACTTATTTCGATGTAAATCGCATGCGTATTTGGGGATTGAAGTCTTAAAAATAAGAAAATAATGGAAAACTTTGAATATGATCCATAATTTTGGAAGAAAACCATCGTGGAAGATGATTTGCGAGTGTCGGTTAGGTGGGCTGGGGGCCTGGCTGCTCTATAGAGGATTGTATGGAAAGGGCTCCAGGGCGGGGGTGCAGTGATGTGTATCCCTTTCAGCTTCAACCTCAAAACATTCCATCACATCTCAACTTTCCGCAATCTTGTCCACTGGTCTGGAATCCGACAACGGTACAACATTGTACCTAAAATGTATTTTTCAATCCTCACTTCTGTACCTGAAATCAAAATTCATCTTTCTGCCTTATCGTGGCCTCCCGCTCCGTTCCGCTGACAGCTTCACTTCCGTCACCATTCATGCCGCCGAAATCTCCAGCCCCCCATTCATAGTACAGTCGGCTAGGCTGTGGAATCAGCTATGCACAGATACCACATCAGTATGGGCCATAACAACTTCAAAAGCAGACTAAAGCTATTTTACACGTAGTTTAAGCCTTCCTTGCCCTCATTTATCTGCTGCGAGTCTCGTTATGAGGGAGATCTGTAATAATGTAATAATCCCATTAACACTTTATTCTCTATTCACTAGAACATTCCATTCAATTTCCGCACGTATTATTCGCTTCGGTATATTTCGCTACGTAAGAACTTTTCCAGATTATTCTCTGTCGAATTACCGCTTGTTTGGCCACCCTGGACCGCAGCTCGCGGTTTCCTTCGCTTCTATTACCGCTGTCAAGCGTGCTAAAGACAACAACCCGTTACTCCCGTGCACGATCCTATTCATATTGGCTAATGCCGATACCGAACCCTCCAGACGTTTCCAGTATTAAGGAGAACTTTCTCGTGGCTTCCAGGCTTTTATAGATGTTTCTCGATGTTTCCCGAAAGCCGTAGAATACGCTAGGCCATTCTGGAATCTTCAATAGTGTTGTGATCATTTCAAACAACTGTTTCAAACAATGTTGACATGAGTGCGTGATTCTTTTTAGCCTCGTTACACAGTCTCCCTCTCTCGAAAACTGTTCGTCCCGAACAGGATTATTATTTTCTCCATGAGATTTAGTCAGCCAGTCCAGTTGTGTTTTCATTTGCGATGATCCCCACACTCCCACGCTGCCATACTTCAACACACGAGAGCGTGGTTCTCACAACTATCCCAATCAAAATCGTTTCGTTTCCTTTTCAGCTTATCGCGTGCCTCAATTTGCTTCTTCGTTGCACGGAACCTTTCTGCTCTCTTGAACATGCGGTCTATATGACGCTATCTTCTATCCTTGTTTATATCGATAGAGGTGTTAGGTTTACCAGAGCCTGTTTCCTTAGCAGATATCTGCTAAGGAAATATGCTTTATATATGTTGACATGTGTTTCAAATTCCATCGATGTCTAGATCAGATGCGACTTCAGTCCTGGGTATACTGCAAGGTTCAGGCGGAATTCCTATCAAGTCAAAGGTTTCCAGCAAGTTGTTGTCCTTAGCCATAGTACACCTATCCTCGAATATCTGCACTGCGACTGTTGTCAGTGTCTGCTCGCAAGAAATCCGAACGTTGCATTCCCAGATCTTGATCATCAATGTTGAATGAGGCGGTAATAAAATTTAATCAAAGTTTATTTAATGCAATGGATGTGTTTATTCCTAAATCTAAATTTGTCCAACCTTTAAATAGATTTATACATCAGTGTAGAAATAGACAAAAAATAAAATATAAAAGAGTAAAGATATGATACGATAAAACATGTGAATAATAGAAAAGTTTTAAAACATAAAAGAGTTGAGGAGTAATACAATAAAACACATGAATAAGCATTTAAAAATATAAAAGAGTAGAGATATAATTTAATAAAACACATGAATGACAGAAAAATTTGAAAACATTAAAGAGTAAAAATATACTACATAATACAATTAAACATATATTCATGTTCTTATAATGTATTATTCAATAGAAAAATTGAAAACACGAGTAAGTATACATGCACTTATCATGAAAGTCATTATACTAAATGCATAAAAATGTGCATATATCGGTAGGATTAGACATAATTTTAAATGTACATATTTTAAACCAGTGCATACGATGTAATATAAGAATAAATAGTTAAAATTACAACGTACCTGTATAGGTATATGTGAAAAATAAGACATAACTCTGGAGTTAAGTGTTTTGAGAAGAAATGGTAAACATACAGGGTGTAACGGAGCTAGTCCACGATACTTTATAACTAGATTTCCGCTCAAATTATGTGTCCAAAATATCCTTACATCAGTGATTTAATGTTTATAATCATTGAGATACGCAAATTTTGAATTTTTTACAATAATTCTGTAAAATGTATGACCCGATTTCAGCGATGAACAAACTTGAGAAAATCTCCCAATCTTACTGTATGCGTCTGTTAAAACGGACTGTACTTTTCGATGCCTACAAAGAATATATTTTTTTATCAACAACTTTTAGAATTAAAAATACAAATTTTCTTAATTTACTTTACTTTATTTTTCTTTTAATTCTCCTTTACTTTATTTTTTATATCTTTACTACTTTACTTTCCTTTCTTCTTAATCTTCTAATAACGCAGCCATGAAATTATATATTTTAATGTAGTCTCGATAAATGGAATTGCTACTTACCTCAGAACATGTACCTAGCGAGGTAGGTAATGATAAAGTCCTACAAATAAAAAACTGTTAATTGTACTTGTTACTATTTTATTCATAAACTCTGTTGCTATCTTATTCTTACCATTAATCATGTTTAATGCAAGCTATTATCAAAAAAATTATTTATCTAATAAACGCCGATTTATCGGCACTGAAACTGAAAACCGATTCTCCGGAAAAAGGGCAATTTGGTTTTACTGCCCCTATTGCAGTCTGCTACTCAATTAAAACAAAAAAAATCCGTTCCAGGCAAACGTGAAATGAACTATTACGTTCGTTCGTTAAAAGTGAACTATTCAAAAATAACAATTCGTTCGTAAACAACTCATCTCTAGTCGGCGTCGGTGTCGGTTTGACATATGCCATTCTATTATTGCGTCTCGTATCTCATAGGTACAGTTAACCAGAACCATGAACAGCGTTGTCCAAGATGTTCTTGACGTCAAGACGGAGCCAGGGTCTTCCGCCGCGAGCGGCGATGAAGAGCTCTACACTGATGTAGACATCTCGTATCCAGACATCAAGCAGGAGTGCTCGGAGTACTCCAGGAGAGCCGACCAGCGCGCCGGTAAGAAGTTGCTTCATTCTCAGAGATGTAAAATCAGCGAACCTGATATGAATGTTAAAAATGGATGAAGTTCAAGGGCACCTTCTAAAACTGGAAAAATCCAAGATGATGGTCCCTTTGTTTATACAATGAAAATAAGTATTTCACTATATAATTTTACATCCTGTTAATTTAATCTAACTAAAATAATCGTAATCTAAATTAAACAAACCAAACCTAATAACCTAACCTAACCAAACCTAATAACCTAACATAACCTCATATATTGCCTATGAAATGTCAAAATATGCAGTGCATTTTTCGGAACTTTAAAGTGTAATATCTTATTTAATACTTACTATTTAAACGTAAATTATCTTTCATTTTGTTATTAGCACATTCAATAATATAGTGAAATACTCATTTTCGTTGTATACGCAAAGGGACCATTATCTTGTATTTAGCCATTTTACGTGACACTTAAATATTTCATGTTAATGCACCGCTAGAGTTATGTCATTATATGGCCATATTTACGTACGTTTACATTTCATCTCAAGTATTTTATTTATTCCACTTGATGCGGTTTGGGAGGAGGGTAATTATGTTGGGTCCTGTAGAAATAATAAACAATAAAAATATATGCCATTCTCCAAGAAAAATGTGGTTAATGTCATACAAAAGCAATCCACATTTCGCGTGACAGACGCCATAGATAATATACTTACTAGAGATGGTCGCACATAAATAAACTGTTCTTAATGAACTGTTTGGTTCATTAAGAACGAATTATTAAGAACAAAAAATGAATAATTAACAATAGCTTCTCGCTAGCAACTCCTGTATTTTCTGTCATAATTAATGGTTATCGTAATTTCATACTGACAGCAGGAATTCGAACTGAATTTTTCCGTGTTTGCAAATAAACACAAACTTGCCCATTTTGAACAATTAAATTTTCACAGGGCTGTTCAAAAGTTGGCGTTAATTGAATGAATTACTTTTCAGAAATCCATTTTAACAATTATGAATAAAACATTGTTTTTTTTTCTCCACTATTTTATTTTTGAGTATAACATTTCGTTGCCTTCTTCTGGTGAGTTGAGACTAAGATGTGTGGGATTGGATATGTGATGTATGGACTGTGGTTTCTGTAGAAGTGGAGGAAGTATCTAGGTGGTGGGAGAGCGGGAACATTGTGAGAAGGAGTGATGTGAAGGGTCGTATTTGATTATTGATTATGTTATGTGCTGTGTTTAGGTCTTAATGAATTTAAAGTGTTTCTAAATTATTTATTATAATATGGTTAGCATATTCCGGAAAGTTATGATTAGTGAGGTACCTTTTATGTTCTTTGAATCTAGTTTCTATTGATCTGCCTGTCCGACCATATTATGTCGTATCGCAATCCCCACATTCTAATAATAATATTTATTAAAATTAAATATATTTTAAAATTAGCTAAAAAAAAAACATATTATTAATTGTTTTTCAATTGAAATGTCGGTGTAGAAAGCTGATTTTATATTACTTGCTAGGTTTTTTGGTAATATCACACAATATTGTATCTACATAGATTATCTTTCGCCAGATATTGTGTGTCTTTAGCACGGAAGTGCAGTGAGAACAAAAAGCATGAATTTATCCCAAGCTTATATTTTGAAAAGACACCGAAATAAGAGACTTATCTCGTAATATTCCTATCACAATAAGGAACCGATTAATCAGATTTTAATTCCAGATTCTTATTTAGATTCCATAACATTCTTCCAGATAAATATTTAATTTCGATTTTTTTTCAGTTTGTTAGTTTATTTTTAAATTGTTTTTCCCACATAAATGCATTAATTATCGTATATTATGTAACTTTTTTTCGGCTTATATATATTTATGTACTATTTACCTTACTTTACATTATGCATTAATTATCTCATATTATGTAACTTTTTTTCTTCTTATATATATTTATGTACTATTTGCTTTACTTTATGCATTAATTTTTATCTCATATAACTTTTTTTCTTCTTACATTATAATTGTGTACTATTTACTTTACTTTACTTTACTTTATGCATTAATTATTATCACATATTTTGTATAAAAGTGTAACTCCCTCTCCATACACAAGAGTTAGCCTCTTTTTGGAGAGGTACAATGATAAAAAAATTATGTACCTAATTTTTTTTTATGTATCATATATATCAGATTTTTATTTAAAAAATCTAATAAAAAAATTTTTTTTTAATAAGTCATGCTTCTTGTTCTCCTTGCGCGCCTCTGGTCTTTAGTGAAAGTATTTTATTTGTACTTTTTTATTATGTTTGTTTGGGTTTTTTTATTTCATTTTTCTTGTGTTGAATCTATTTTGTAACCGTTATTGAGTGCTATTATTTGTGTTGTTTTTATATTTTTTGAAAATTTTCTTTGCTTAATGGTATCGATATTAACCTAGGTATCATGGAGTGAAATGCTGCCATGCTGCCATATTGTCTGTAAATGTAGTTTTTCTGAATATATTCAATAAAAAAGTGTTATTGTTTTTTTTATGCATAAGCCAAGAAAATTTTGTATTATGTCTGATTCTTGGGTGGTGTGAAGATTGGTGTATAATATTTGCCATTTTTTGTATTATGTATCACTCCTAGATAATCCGTACCATTTACAAAATAAATTCAAAACAAAAAATATTAAATAAAAAACCCAAACACACATAATCAAAAAGTACACGTACAATACATTCACTAAAGATACACAATAACTGACGAAAGATACCCTATTTAGATATAATGTCATACCATATTACCAAAAAACTACCAATATCGTATGACATTGTACCTACCAAAAAATTACCAAGTATTATAAAACCAGCCTTCTACACCGATAATTCAATTGAAAAATAATATGTCGAAAAATATTAACAAATTATGCTACAGTGGGATTTATAAACTAGATCGTGGGGATTGCGATTTGGCATATTATACAATCTTTATATACATAAAATATTATGCTTTATGTATTAGGAAATATAACAATTATAGAATTATCTACTTTAAGAATAAAAAAAGAAGGAACGGAAACGTTTGTTGTTTTATAGTAAAAAATAAAACAGTGGAAAAAAACTAAGTTTTAGTGTTTTATTTATGATTGACAACATATTTACTTTGCAGATACCTTGAGAATACAAGATTCTCTTATGGACAATTCAACTACGTCAACGCCTGCCCCTGGAAAGCAACCGGAATCGGAGGGAGTTTCCAGCGTTAAACAATTTACAAGCAGGTGCACGCTTGCTACCGCTGATAAGAAGATTTTTTCTTGTTCACACTGCAATTATTCGTGTCTTCAGAAATCAAATTTGAAAATACATGTGCTTAATCACACCGGGAAAAAACTTTTTTCATGTTCACAGTGCGATTATTCTTGCAATCGGAAGGAACACTTAAAAAATCATGGTCTTACGCACTCTAGAGAAAAATTATTTTTATGTTTAATGTGCAATTATTCATGCAGTCGGAAGTCAAGCTTACAAAGGCATACTCTTACGCACACTGGAGAAAAAACATTTTCATGTTGGCAGTGCGATTATTCTTGCAATCAAATGTCGTATTTAAACAAACATATGCTAAAGCATGCTGAGAAAAAACCGTTTGCATGTTCGCAATGCAATTATTCGAGCAATCAGGAGTCAAACTTAAAAAAGCATACCTTCGCGCACTCTGAAAAAAAACCATTTTCATGTTCTCAGTGCAATTATTCTTGCATTCAGAAGTCAAGTTTAGAGGTACATGTGCTTAAGCACACTGGAAAAAAACTTTTTTCATGTTCGCAGTGCAATTATTCGTGCAATTGGATGTCAAGTTTAAAAAGGCACGCTCTTACGCACTCTGGAGAAAAAACATTTTCATGTACGCAGTGCAATTATTCGTGCATTCGAAAGTCCAGTTTGAAAATGCATGTCCTTAAGCACACTGGAAAGTACCTGTTTTCATGTTCGGAGTGTAATTATTCGTGCAATTGGAAATCACATTTAAAAAATCATGCTTTTACGCACTCTAAAGAGAAACCGTTTTCATGTTCGCAATGCAATTATTCGTGCAATCGAAGGTCAAATTTAAAAGTACACGTCCTTAAACACACTTGAAAAAACTCTTCTCATACTTGCAGTGTAATTATTCGTGTCATAAGAAGTCGCACTTTAAAACCTATTCTTTTACGCACTTTGGAGAAAAATTGTTTTTATGTTCGCCGTGCACCCAGAAGTCAATCTTAAAAAATAATTCTTAAAAAACCTAATGATTATCCGACTACAGAGCTTTTCAATAAATTACAAGTCCCCACATTACTAACTATTTATAAACAAAATTGCATTTTAAAACTTTATAAAAAAAATTCAAAATAATAACGATCTGACCCAACTTGTATCAAGTAGCAAAAATATAACTCTTGGTAAATTGCATATCCCTGTAATATATACTGCTCAGCATCATTATACATTTAGAGGTGTGAAATTGTTCAAAGAATCACCTGTTAACATTTTGACATTGAGGATTGAAAAAAATTATGAGGCCTTTAAAAAAATATTTATAAAACCCTCGGAATTAATTAAATTTTTATTTTATATTATGTTAACAACTTACTTATTACTTCATTGTGTAAACTTTTTATTATATAATTCTTTAGAATATTTCTTTAATAACAGATAGTTTTCAATTTAATTTATTATTTTTACTGTACACTGTTATTATCTTTGCTTTAAATTTTATTCTATTTTTCTCCTTACTTTATTAATTTTTAAATTTTTTGCTTATTGTTAGTGCTTTCATTGTTGTCCCACTTATGCATTATGTATTCTAATTATCGCATATTAGTTACTTTTTTTCTTATATACATTTATGTACCACTTACTATTTAATACATTTTAATGATACTCCTCTCCTAGAGTGCCACCACGATAACTTGGCGTGCGAGGGAGGTCGCCCCTGTCGCGAAACAGAATTTGCCAAGTTGTAAATTTATTACACAATACATAATGTACTGAATGTCCGGTGACCAGTGTCAATATAAATTTGGTCGGGTAACAGCGCACTCCGCGGCGGCTGCTCTACCTATCAAACTATCGGACGGTAATATCGGTCCATTATTTGCTTTTTCAGCTTCACAAAACTTTAATACTTCATTGGCAATTGTTCTTGCACCACCCCGGACTGTTTTGGTAATTTTGGACATAATAATTCAGTGTATATTGGTAATCAAGATATCACAGCTCCCAGCAAATACAAAATTGTACTGAATTACAGGGCGAGGGGTTGCCGCCGGGTGCGGGCGGGGCGGGTTTTAGTTCCAATCCTGCCGCGCGCCAAGTTATGTTGGGCAGGCAATACTCACGAGTTGTATTACTCATGTCGAAGAGAAATACCATTGCAAAAAACTGTCACTATCTTTACTGTAAAAAAATGTATTTATCTATTAAAAAAAAGAAGATTAAAAAATTTCATAAGCACACTGGAGTTTTTTTTGGCGTTCACATTGCACTTATTCGTAACATTACCTCAGAGCATCCTTCCATATGGTTTCCGGCGACCCGCGCCTCGGCCACTGGGTTGTTGTTGTTACAGCTGATTTTGCGGAGTATTTGAGAGTTTCATGTTTTCTGGGACCTTTTAACGAGAATGCTACCCAGCTGCAAATTTTACTCGCTAACTTCGTAGAACTCTATCCACTCTGAATTATCTTTAAAATAAATTACAGGTTGATTAATGTATATTATAGATATCTCACAGAGACGAAACTGTATTTTTATGGGAAAGTAGGCATAGAAGTCATTTTTTGGTGTACATAGGACTTACGACCTATCGTATGGTTGGCTCAAGTGATCACTTTTCACATATGTTCCGTTCGCTATTTCCACCCATGATACATAGAGTACACCATGGCTGCGTATGAAAGGTGATTACAACACACATGTGAAGTGTGGCACGCAATTCAAATTTATACAACTTCCAAAACATTAGTAGACATGGTATAATGGCGAACGTTACATATGTGTAAAGTGGTCACTTAAACCAACCACACGATAGGTCGTAAGTCCTATGTACACCAAAAAATGACTTCTATACCTACTTTCCCATAAAAATACAGTTTCGTCTCAGTGAGACATCTGTAATATACATTAATTGATTAATGATGTCTCTGTGACAAGAAATCCAGCACTACCGTTCTGAAAGATTTTAACAAACTCAAAAATATTCTGAATAAATTACAGGTCTTTCTTCAATGGTCCAAGTCTAGGGTTTTCTTTTAGACTAATAGCAGCCATTTTTGTATTTAATTATTTAAGGCAGTAAACAGAAACCAAACTTGTGGTTAGCGAAAAAAGTCACTTCTTCACAGATTGACCAATCGCTGTTACCCAACCCTCGTCAAGCGATGGTTCGGATTTCTGGATGTTCGGTTTAAAGTGGGTTCGGCTTAAAGAGATTATACTGTATATCGCTACGACATCCGTATAATACTTGTTGGCTCTTGCTTGCAGTATACAGTTTAGTTTGTAAAAGTCTAATTGTGTTGCCCATCACTACGTGGTTAGCGATAGTTCTCCTAGCGGCAGATAGGTCTCCTAGCAGTAAAGGTCAGGCTACGAATGTCCTAATAATAAAGTGCTACATTTATAGTATTTTTTTTATGAAACGTATATACCTACTTATCTACTTTCTCCCGTGTCCTATATAACCTCTTTCATATGTAATATATCGTCGCTGTATATATAACTAGCTGTGCCCGCGCGGCTTCGCACTCGTAGATTTTTAGAACACTGTTTGGATCGTCATAGAACTTTCGCGAACCTTCTAGAACATTCTCCTTCCAGAACTTTCAAGAAATTCGAATGTACAGGAACCTTCTAGATACACCGACACATTCTGCCACTCAGTTTAGAAACTTATAGAACTTTCGGGAATTTTCTAGAACCTTCTCCTTCCAGAACTTTCTAGAGCAGATTTTTTCGGAACCTTCTAGACTCACCGACACAGCCAGCGCGCCTATTTTAAAACAATCTGAAGCATTTGCGGCCTTCCCATAACAAAACAATGTTCTAGAAAGCACACTTTCGTCACCCACTCCCACCCACGCACAGCCACCCCCATCAATCTCGCATGCTATCCACCTATAAGAGCTATCCACCACCATAACCACCGGTGGGTGGTTGTGGCTGGTTGTGGAGAAAACTTGGCGTATAGGGAAACACGGGTTTCCTTATATATATATTGATTTAGCCTTTGTGCTGTTTAACACATTCTCAGATGAATTTGTATTTTTTATATAAATAATTAAATAATAGAGATATACTAGAAAAAACATTGCCGTTCATCTGGCAAGTCTGCCTAGTAATTATTTAAAATATTTTTTATAAATCTAGGCTGTGCAATTATTTTTTAAAACAGTTTCCTTCGTTTATCTCAGAATGTACAAAAACGACACGTAGGCTTAATTACGGCGACGATATCTCAAAAATGCAGTTTGAAGTTTTTTTAAGGTATTAATAATTTTCAAGTTTTATGCTACGTATTTTTTCTCCTTTTCCCGAGTTCCTGGATTCCTGCACGGTCTGCACTTGACCGCAAGGAAATTACCAAGGCTTTTTTTTTTTAAATAGAGATGCGAACACGGAATTCGTGTCACATCAATAATCTTACTATTTTCAAACTAAGGTAAACGCTTGTGCTATGAAAATAGGACTGACTTGCTTGTCTGGAGTGAGATTCGAACCTGCGACCTTTGGATCACGAGGCGAGAGTCCTAACCACAAGACCAAAAAACTACTCAAATTTTTTTCTGCCATATAAATTGACAGAAGTATTCTTACTTTTAACACTACCACTGCCCGTACAAGAAACTCCGTGAAAAATGAGAACAATCAGATTTCAAAATTCCTTGTATTCTTGTGTACCTATGTATTGTCGTTAGGTATTGTCAAACAAATACCAAGTTAAGGTATGAGGACATTTGAGATAAATAAAATAAATGGTCATAAAGATCACATCATGCCGAAGACGTCCATTGCCAAGCTTTGGCGGAGTGTCGAGTGACTATGTGAGTAGGTACGTTGAAATCGAGTGACAGGCGCACGCGTCAACGAGACACATGGATATGTGTGTACGCATGTCAGGGGATAAAAAATTAAATACCCGTGCGTACAAGCATGCATGTTCCTTGGCTGAATCCTGTAATTGACATAACTACTCTAAACACTTTATATAATAAATATCGACATTGCACTCTGAGTTTCATTATTATGGACCACCTGCAAGAGTCGTTTAACAGACCTTAAGTCATGTCTTATCAGGAGATAAGACGATGGAATATTACTAGCGATGTCATTAAAATATCTGTCGCTGGGGTTAGATGATTCTAATATTGAAGGAGTTTGAACAAAGATATCACCATTTTACTAGTTTACCATCGCGCCATAGATGTAAACGGAGAGAATATAGCACTACCCTCATTGACGTATTATAATATAGACACGTTATTCCCATACTAGCCGGCTTTCATATGTAGCAAATTTTGCATTGAAAGAGACAAAAAATCACGGAACACAAACGCTCTGCGTGTAGACAGAAAAATCAGGTAATTTGAAGTCACTGTGACTAAAATAACATACTCATTCTTACAATAGTGTACGATACTCTGCTCCTTTTTCCGCGTGGCGTCGCGCCTGATCATAACGAAGGTCCGTTCGATAACGAATGCAAGTAAGGCAATTACCTTAATTTTGAGTTGCCAAAATCTCACGCTTGTAACGTATCTACAGTTTATTATATCATTCTCTACCCTTCTGTTCTGACACACAACTCTCGCCTCATCCACGTTAATTACATTATAACAGTATCTGTAAATGCAACTTACCTACTAAATTATCTTAGAATAGAAATTTCTTCTTAAGCTGAACTAATCTTAAAGTATATTCTAATTATATACTGGCCTCTACAAATACCCTGTGAGTTTCCAAAAATATGATCTACAGTAATCTGATTTCTTAAGTCAACTAAAAGCGCGTAAGGTAGCAAACGCCCATTTGATTTTCTTTTTTTCGTAATTATAGTCACATAATAAGCCCTTCTTAAAATGTCAGCAACTAAGCTTAGAGTGGAAATTAATTCTCTATAAATAAATAAATTAACTATTCGCTGATTCACAAAGGTAAGTTTTTATGTGACCTCTTGCAACATCTTTCCAAAACCACTCACACTCAGGCTGAACTCTCAACGATTTTTCGTTCAAACTTCTCCCTAAAATCATCTTCTGCAAATGCTCATTTTTGATTCCAGACGGAGCAAGAACAGTTTTTTTCCTTGACCGCCAGCCTTGAAACAAGCTTCTTTTAGACACTACATGAAAATGGTCAGTTTCCATCTCGTACCGACCCCCAGTCTCACACACCAAAACCAATAATCGACTTTTCATTACATTGATGAATTCTTTTACGCTCAAAAAAGACAATTTTAAAAAAATCCGTTCCAGGCAAAGCTTAGGTAAACTATTACCATTCTCATTTATCTTCTTGTCTCCGTTCACTTCACACCGATGGCTGACTCTAAAACATTCCTCAGAGTTCGCACCCAGCCATTCAGCTCACCTGGGAAAATAATTATTTCGTTTCTCCATATCACATTATTATTACATCCCTAACATTCGTCCATCGTTAATTTTTTACTTAGCCTTTTTCAGACGGGGGCGTAGTCAATGTAAATTAATTTGGAATTCCCAGTCAATGGAATGTTAGGAATCAATTTCAATTACAATTCAAGTAATTAATATTGCAATTCGCAATTGTCAATACATTCCTCACATGCGTAGAACATTTGGAAATGAAGAGCTCCAACACAATGATTCCAAATGAATGGCAGATCTTCCCCTACCCCAACATGGTAAATGAACTAGGGATGGGCGTTGAATGGACGGACTAGTTGAAATCAACCGTTGACGTTGCGCCGACGCGTCGACGGTTTACGTTTATCGCATGGACTAGTTGAATTCGTAGACGGTGGACGGCGGACGCCGTGGACGGTGCACGATTCGAAATTCAACACAGTGCAAAGCAACGAGCGAGAGCACGACAAAACGTCTGCGTTTATTTCTCTCTCATTTCTCACTGCCGACTTGTAGACGCCATAGACGTCATAGACGGCTCGACGGGTAATTTAATTTCAACTCTAAAATACACGACCACAGAGTGCAGATCTGTGTACACAAACTATAACAGAGACTTGAAATTTGAATGCGTACGGTGAGATAGGCTTAATAAGCTATTATCTATTATTTTTTACTTGATTTATGCGATGTGCACGTGCGACGTTTCGGTGAATTCCCAATTTTGCGCTGTATAAAATAAAACAATTCTGTTTAATTATTTAATTTTTTATTGAACTAATATTTTACTGCTTACACCCGATATTGTTGTGTATACCTACTTCTTTCTTTATTATATATAGAAAAAAGTATATAAAACAGTATGTAAAAGCCTATAATGTGCGGAAACAAATAAATAATAAAATATTTATTTTTACAGATAAGCACAAGTAGCAGTTTTACTTTCCCCGAAACTATATTCCTTCGAACTTCTTTAAAATTTAAAAATTAACGTAATAAAAATAGCCAACAGTTGAGCCGTCGAGCAGCCTCGCGTCGAACCGTAGACAGTTGACCATCGTCCCGATGTTTAGATAGAACGTCCGCGACGTCCGCGTAACGAAGTTGACGCGTCAACTAGTTGACGAATTCAACTAGTTGATCGTCTCGTCGATGGACGGACGTGGACGGTCTCGTTTCGTCGACGGTAAATACGTCGACGACCCATCACTAAAATGAACGAATAAAAATGACTGATTATGGCTACAGAAAAAGTTAAAGGAAAATCGTCAAGGACATCAGCCGGCCGCAATTCTCCTTAATAAGGAAACCGTCTAGAGAAAATATTGAATGCCCTCCATTCTAAAGTTTGCATAGCTATTTTTTTAATTATGTTAGCACTGTGAACATAATTTAAAAATGGTCACACACCTAAGTGTGTGACCATTTTGGTTTTAGCATATTAAGCGAATAAACGATGAAAGAATGATAAGAAAAATAGGATTAACTGGCAAAGATTTCGTCGTTAGTCTAACAAAAATTACCGCTTGCGAGACGCAAGGGATGGAATTGGGATTTAGAATAAGATGAACGATACAAATTAAATTTCCACCAATACCTACTTATCGTTTCCGAAAAAAAATGATTTCCGATTGTCTAACTAGTGAACACCAGCTCACTTAAATTAATTGTACCATTTGTTCGTTCAGATAAGTGAACTGTTCGTAAACGACCCATCTCTAGTCGGCGTCGGTTTGACAATTGCCATTTTCTTATTGCGTCTCATACGGGTAGAAGGTACGGGTATCTTCTTTATTCTGTGGGTACGGGGCGTACAGGTTACCAAAACTATGAACCGTGTTGTCCAAGATGTTCTTGACGTCAAGCCCGAGCCAGGGTCTGCCGCCGAGAGCGGCGATGAAGAGCTCTACACTGACGTAGACACATCGTATCCCGACATAAAGCAGGAGTGCTCGGAGTACTCCAGGAGGGCCGACCAGCGCGCCGGTGAGAAGTTAATAATAATAATAATATTTGGATAATTTATATAGCGCCGTTTTCGCGAATACTCACCTCAAGGGCGCTTAAATTGCTTCATTCTCAGAGATGTGAAATGCGCGAACCTGATATGAATGTTAAAAATGGATGAAGTACAAGGTTACCAGATTTCTAAAACCAAAAGGCAGCTTTTTATTTTTATTTATTAGGTTTTCTTAAAACTTGTGGTACTGAGAACACATTTCACAATTTCAGCGCTAATCACTACAGGAGTGTAACAAAAGTATAATAATTTCATTTATAACGGGGTTTTATGTTTCGTGTTTTAGGGAAAGTTTTAAAAAAAAACACTTTGTGTATTCGTCTCAGAAATACCTGCAATTTTATAGTAACTTCGAATTATGAATTTAGTTCAGTGTGCTGAGCTTAAATTGTTTACGTGACACTTAAATATTTTCATTTCAATTTACTTAAGAGTTCTGTTTTTATTGGGCCCTATCTAAGTACTTTTACATTTCGTCTCAAGTATTTTATTTATTTCACTGGACGCGATTTGGAAGGAGGGCAATTTTGTTGGGTCCTATAAAAACAGCAAACAATATATATGCCATTCAGAAATAAAAATGTGTTGTTAGTGTCATACAAAAGAATCCACATGTCGTGTGACAGACGCCATAGATAATATGCTTACTAGAGATGGGTCGTACATAAATAATCTGTTCTTTATGAACTGTTCGGTTCACTTTCACCAACAACCATTTTGGGCCGCAAAGAAAAGAAATCTTTAGTGGGTTTTTTATTAGACTTTTTTACCCATCCGAATTCATGTAAATAAATCAACTTATGATGTATAGATAATAAGTATTTAGAAAAAGTGTCAAAGCTATAGAGCTGATGCACTTGTAGCAGTAGATTAGGCGGTCTAGCCGCATGTAGAGTACTCAGAGTATCGTAGACTCTAAGGAATCGGAAAAAAAATCGGAAAAGAAATCTTAAACAAAAATGAATAATTAACAATGCATTCTCGCTAGCAACTCCTGTATTTTCTGTCATAATAATGGTTAACGTAATTTCATACTGCAAAGAAAAAAATCATAAACAAAAATGAATAATTAACTATTTAACAATAGCTTCTCGCTAGCAACTCGTGTATTTTCAATCATAATTAATGGTTATTGTAATTTCATACTGACAGCGGAAATCCGAACTGAATTTTACCATGTTTACAAATAAACACAAATTGCCCATTTTCAACAACGGAATTTTGACAGGCCTATTCAAAATTTGGCGTTAAATGCAAAATATTTAAGTAATTTAATGTATTACTTCCATTTTAACAATTATGAATAAAATTACTACAACATTGTTTTTTTCTCCACCATTTAATTTTTTGAGTATAACACAACATGTTTCGGAAATCTCCGTTTCCTTCTTCAGGTGAGTTGAGACTGAGGTGTGCCGAAGTGGATGTCTGATGTGTGGGTTGTAGATTCAGTAGAAGTGGAGGGGGTGTCTAGGTGGTGAAAGAGCGGGAACATTGTGAGAAGGGGTGATCTGAAGGGTTGTATTTGATTATCGATGATGTTATGTATTGTGTTTCTAAATTATTTTGTTTCAGGACGGATGTGTGTTTATGCAGGATGTGTATTTTTGTATTGTTGAACGGTTATTTTCTATTCTATTATTCTATAGGCGCACCTTTTATGTTCTTTGAATCTAGTTTTCCTATTTACTATAATGTATTCCGAAAGAAAAAAAGTCCGCATACTTCTATGATATACAGTGGGATGAAATTACATTTGAAACTACCAGGGAATATTGGGGGTAAAAACAATACAACGACTTTTAAGAAAAAATAAATAAAATATGTGTTACTTGTGATAAAAAATTTAACATATTTATATCTTATGCTTTATATATTATGAAATATAAAAATTATAGAATTACCTACTTTAAGAATAAATAAAAAAAGGAAACCGAAATTTCCGAAACGCGTTGTTTTATACTAAAAAATAGAATAGTGGGAAAAAAAGTTTTAGTGTTTTGTTCAAAATGTACTTTGCACGCTTACTTTGCAGATATCCTGAGAATACAAGACTCTCTTATGGACAATTCAACTACGTCATCGCCTGCCCCTGGAAAGCAGCCGGAATCGGAGGGAGTTTCCAGCGTTAAACAATTTACAAGCAGGTGCACGCTTGCTACCGCTGATAAGAAGATGTTTTCATGTTCCCACTGCAATTATTCGTGCATTCAGAAGTTTAATTTGAAAACACATGTGTTTAAGCACACTGGAAAAAAACCTTTTTCATGTTCACAGTGCGATTATTCTTGCAATCGGAAGTCACACTTAGAAACTCATGCTCTTACGCACTCTGAAGAAAAACCATTTTCATGTTTCCAGTGCCATTATTCGTGCAATCGGAAGTCAAGCTTGATAAGGCATGCTCTTACGCACTCTGGAGAAAAAGCATTTTCATGTTCACAGTGCAATTATTCGTGCAATCAGGAGACAAGCTTAAAAAGACATACTCTTACGCACTCTGAAGAGAAAGCATTTTCATGTTCGGAGTGCAATTATTCGTGCAATCGGAAGTCATATTTAAAAAAACATATGCTAAAGCATAATGAAAAAAAACTGTTTGCATGTTCGCAATGCAATTATTCGAGCAATTGGAAGTCAAACTTAAAAAATCATGCTTTTGCGCACTCTGGAGAAAAAACATTTTCATGTTCGCAATGCAATTATTCGTGCAATCATAAGTCAAGTTTAAGAGTACATGTGCTTAGGCACACTGGAGAAAAACTGTTTTCATGTTCGCAATGCAATTATTCGTGCAATCATAAGTCAAGTTTAAGAGTACATGTGCTTAAGCACACTGGAGAACAACTGTTCTCATGTTCGCAGTGCAATTATTCGTGCAATTGGAAGTCTCTCTTAAAAAATCATCAACTCACGCACTCCGGAGAAAAACGATTTTCATGTTCACAGTGCACATATTCATGCATTCAAAAGTCAAGTTTGAAAGTACACGTGCTTAAGCACACTGGAAGAAAACTCTTTTCATGTTCGCAGTGTAATTATTTGTGCAATTGGAAATCACACTTAAAAAATCATGCTCTCACGCACTCTGGAGAGAAACCATTTTCATGTTCACAGTGCAATTATTCGTGCAATCAGAAGTCAAACTTAAAAAATCATGCTCTCACGCACTCTGCAGAAAAACCATTTTCATGTTCGCAGTGCAATTACTCGTGCATTCAGAAGTCACATTTGAAAATACATGAGCTTAAGCACACTAAAAAACTTTTTTCATGTTCGCAGTGCAATTATTCATGCAATCGTAAGTCAAATTTAAAAATACATGTCCTTAAGCACATTTGAAAAACCTTTCTCATATTCGCTGTGCAATCAAAAGTCACTCTTAAAAAAACATGCTCTTACGCACCCTGGAGACAATTTTTTTTTCATGTTTTCAGTGCAATCGTTCTTGAAATCATAAGTCAACTGTAAAATTAAATGAGCTCAAGCACTTATTCGTAATCATAAATCACACTCAAAAATACATTTAATTTCATACATTGGGGAAGACGTTTTTCTTGTTCACAGTGCACTTATATGTGCAATCAAAATTTTAATTGTATTTAGTTTAAGTGAAATGGTATTTCTTTTTATTTACGGTAATTTTTAACGAATAAGTTGTACGTTGAAAAGAGTTTTTTTAGTTTGTTTAGATCACAAGAACATTGTATTTATATTTATTTTTTAAATATATTTAAATGTTCTTAAAAAATGTTTATTTATTTCGATGTAAATCGCATGCTTATATAGACAGTAAATGGAAAACTTTTATTAACCATTGAGGTGCCGCCACGTGGAAAATGATCTTAAGTTATATGCCGCGCTAAATAACACTCGAAAGCGCTATTTTTACTTGATTGTTTTTTTTATGAAAATTCGTGGTTTGAAGCTATTTATTTAAAAAAAATATTCTTAAGGATACGTAACTAAGTTCTTACTTTATCACATTACCACTGTTAATTTTTATGCGATAATAATTTATTTTGTATATAATAAGTTGGATCAAAGTAAGTGTAAATCCTGGGTCAAAAAAATCTCCCAGAAACAGTTGTTTCACGACAAATAATATTAGGGGTGTTGCAATTGTGTAAACTAAAGATTATAGATAAACTCACGCTCAAATAATTTTGCATATGGCATCACGTCATTTGACTGTGCCGACAGCTCTTTTCTATGCCGACAGCGCATTAATAAATTCCGTATCCGATTGTTGCTAAATAACGATACAAAGTAAGTATTCATGGATTTAACGGTATTCAAAAGTTTATGTTGTTAATAAAATGGCAATGAACACCGATAACAATGTTTTTTATCGTCAGGTCTGGATAAGAAATGCTGTTTTACTAAGTAAGTGAAGATGTCCACAAGAAAATGAAAATAGATTAGTGGGCCGCATTACGCAAGAATATAATGCTTTGTGGCTTTGCGCATACCAAAATGCATACTGTCTGACAGATTTTCGAAATAGATTCGAGAATATGAAGAAATGGGCTAGGAAGGTTAGATTGTTGACGAAATTAAGTGTTTTCCTACATATTTAGTGTTTTCGAGTACAATATATTTTCATTTGATCTATATTGTTTTTCTTTTAATTTTTCTGTTTATAACCTTTTATTTGTTTGCAGGTTATAGAAAACTGTAGCCAAAGCTCACGACTCCGAATGATATGCAGATTAAATTATATGCGATTCAGTTAGAGATTTTCAAAACACTACTTAAGAATCGGCAGGAAATTCACGAAGCTGTTTTGGAAAGGCATGAAGCCAAAAGAGATCTGGATTGATTTAATTATAATTAAAAGATGTATTTCTTTATTAAAATTTTCATTTTTCTGTTAATAGGTATATAAAATAGAATAAAAGAGTTTCATACACTGAATATATTTTATTATTCTTATTCTGCAGACGCCTTCTGTTTCTGCTGCCTTCGATAAACAATTTTCCTTACCATCCTTTCCTTACTCATCAGTTCCACATGGCCAAACCATGCAACATTGGTGAATAACATTGAAGTTCGTAGTCCAGTTGCGATGTCACTGGCTCAGCATACTGAGAATTCCGGGTGAGGTCGCAATACGTCTTTCTGATTTTTTTAAAATCTGTTCTTGTCGGACCGCAATTAAAATTGGGCCTTCAGGCCCATTGTAGCATTAAAAATTGTTATACATATGGTTTGAGGGCATAGTCCCGGTCTCTTACAATATAACAATTACCAAATCTGGTACCTAGTACCGTTTGACGTAACTTGATATTTTGTTTGGACATAACGACAAATATATTTCTGATATTTATAGTGCTAAACTGATTAAAAAGTAGACTGAGGAGCCATTGCTCTGGTTGACCTGATTATGGCTGACCCTATCCGCAGTCCAAGAAAGATCCAATCCAGTTCCAGACACATCACCTACGCACCTTTCATCGATGTAAATGTAAAATTATCAAAACCCGAGTGAAATAGAAACCTTGAAAAAAAATATTGTCGACAAATGCTCTGCAGTAAAATTCATTTAGAGTTGCGGAAAAATCAATTTCTTCCGACAAAAAAGTATCGTTCGAGGTCTAAGTAAATTACTTCTCCTGTTAAGGATATACTGTAGGATCAGTCGATCGTCAGAAAAGTCCGTGTCACCCTACATAATATTATACATTTCGACGCTTTGTATGAAAAAGATTTTATTGACAGATAGTGGCTAAATCCAAGAATCGGCCGTACTCTGAACTAAACAATATTGCTATTTCTGTAGCTTCACAGTTATTGTAAAACATTGTGATGACGGCAGTTTTGGCGTTTTTAGTTTGGCAGGTTTGAAATTAATGAATTCAATCAATCAGGAAGCTCTAAAACGTAAACAAACGTTTAGTTATTGAAAAAAAATGGAAACAGATTGAATTTATACTGTTAATTGTAATAAATGAACTCAATAATTCAAATAAAAGCAATAATTAAAATCCACTTCATTAGCAGATGATTATCAAAGCAAAATGACAGTTGGAGTACACATAAAACGTTAGGTATGTCAGTAAGTATGGAATTAGTAATAGGGTCGTTTCTGTCGTTTGGTAGTTCTCATCAATATTGAGACCTTTCGAAGAAACACGCTGTAGCATGAAAAGACATAAAGAATAGGTATAATACAGCTTCAGTGGGAAAATATTCAGTTTAGTGACATTTTCTTGCAGACTCAAGAAACAAATTTGATGCACACGAATAACTAAAACAGGAGAAGCTTCGATATAAAGTTGTATACAGAAAATTGAAAATAACAAATGTCGCAAAACTCTAGCGGTAGCCACGGATTACGACGAGAATTTTAAATCATCTTTTTCATAAGACACAAATCATTTCATTGATATTGTTTCCCAGAGTTTAGCTGTGAACAGATTGCTTGTATGCGCTGCATGCCAATAATTGTGTATCTAAGATATTAGGTCCTTACATATGAAATTGGCGTTTTGCCGTACTGGCAAATTTGATCTCAAATATCTTCTCTTTGGTTAGGAATTCCAAATCCAAATTTATACAGCTATTTACTCATGTATTTGTGTTTTGAAAATTATAATTCATTTGTTTTTTCCTCAATTGTTTTTTTCTTTGCGTCACTCAGTTTAAAAAATGAAAAACTTGAAATATCGCGTTATTTACGAGTACGAGTTCCACCGTGGCACCAGTGCTGCAGAAACGGCTCGAAGGATTAATGATGTGTATGGCGACGGTGCCGCAAAAGAAAACACAGTGCGTTTTTGGTTCCAACGTTTTCGTTCTGGAAATTTCGACCTGCAGAACAAGCCCCGTGGACGGCCGGAGACCAAAGTTGATAATGAAGAATTGAAGGCTATTGTGGAAGCGGATCCATCGCAAACCACATCCGAGTTAGCTGCAGGCTGCGGTGTTAGTGATAAAACTGTTTTAATCCACTTGAAGCAAATTGGTAAGGTGAAAAAGCTTGAAAGGTGGGTACCTCACGAATTGAGTGAAGCAAATCAACAACGCGCGTTGACTGCTGCGTTGCATTACTCAACCGGCACAATAATGAAGGGATTTTAAATCGAATCATTACCTGTGATGAAAAGTGGATCCTGTACGATAATCGGAAGCGCTCATCGCAATGGCTGAACCCTGCCGAACCAGCCAAACCCTGCCCCCAGCGAAAATTGACTCCAAAAAAGTTACTTGTGAGCGTTTGGTGGACTAGTGCTGGTGTCGTTCACTACAGCTTTCTTAAATCTGGCCAGACGATTACGGCAGATGTCTATTGTCAGCAACTGCAAACCGTGATGGAAAAGCTAGATGCTAAACAACCGAGGCTGGTTAATCGCTCTAGGCCACTGCTGCTTCATGAGAACGCTAGACCACACACTGCACAACAGACGGCTACCAAATTAGAGGAGCTTTAATTGGAATGTCTAAGACATCCACCGTACTCTCCGGACCTTGCCCCAACAGATTACCATTTTTTTCGAAATTTGGATAACTTCTTGCAAAGGAAAAAATTCAACTCCGATGGGGCAGTCCAAACCGCCTTCAAAGATTTTATTGATTCCCGTCCGAATGGTTTTTTTAGTAAAGGGATCGATGAACTACCTATGAGATGGCAAAAGTGCATAGATAGCAATGATACATACTTTGATTAAATAAATATATTATAATAAAAAAAAATCGGCTTTATGTTCCTCCCATACTAAACACCAATTTCATATGTAAGGACCTAATATATTGTTATCATTTTGTTCTCCGAATGAACCAGTCCAAAACTGCCGCATTCCACTGAATCACACTGTACAGATAAATAAAACGGCAAAATGTATGTATTTATATGTTCATTCTTTATTAACTTAAACTTAAATTAAACACTTAATTATTTTACAAATACAAAACGTCATCTCCTTCAATAAATTCAAAAGGTTTTAAAAATATTAGACATATTACAACTATGTTGTGTATAATGATATATACAGGTGTCTCATAGTTGGTAGCAAAAACTTTACAGGTGATTAATGTTTCTAATATCAATAGTTAGGGAGATATGCAATATAAAATTTTGCTTTATTTCCAATATTTCTGACTTATTTTATTACAAAACGTTGAACTATCATTTCAGTAACTTATATGGATTATGAAAAATTCATTCGCTTCAATACAACTCAAATAAAATTATAAAAACCTTGTAAAAAATTCTATTTTAAATTTTTGCAAGGTATTTATTATTTTATTTGACTTGAAATTAAAGCGAATTAATTTTTCGTAATCGATGTGTGTTACTGTAACTATGGTTCAACTTTTTGCAAAAAACAAGCGAGAGATATTGAAAAAAGAAATGCTAACTTTGACATTGCATACCTCCATAATAGGTCATAGTTGCTAGAACATTTTCGACTCATTATCAAGGCAGGAATCCACTTGTAATGTTTTTGCTACCAGCTATGAGATACCCTGTATAACATTCGATGTGTGATAAATCTTTATGTACACTCATGATTCGGCTCAACCATAACCCACATGCTCCAAGCATCAGGAAGAGCAGGCTATGTTAAATACCATATAAACTCACTATCACAACTTAAAGATTTTCTGATTGGAACAAAAAACGCATGCATTTCCAAATTTGTAGAGACGTTAACAAATTCATCATTCAAATGGTGTACCAGAGCTATCAGCAGAAACTTGGCTGGTAAACTCTTGACTATCTTATGAGTCTAAAGTGTTCAAGCAACCAGGACCTAATATCAATTGTTATGCAATATCAAAGTTTGCATTTTTTTTTCAATATTTCTGGCTCATTTTTTGGAAAAAGTTGAACTATCATTACAGTCACTTATATCGATTATGAAAAATTCATTTGCTTCAATATAACTTAAATAAGTGATAAAAACCTTGTAAAAAAATAACTTCTTTCAATTTTTGCAAGGTTTTTATCATTTTATTCAACTTGTATTAAAGCGAATAAATTTTTCAAAATCGACATAAGTTACTGTAATGATTGTTTGGTTGATTGTCATGGTTCCTTGAACATTTTTGACTCATAACATAAGCATGAATCTACCAGCCAAGTTTTTGCTGGTAGCTCTGGTGCACCCTGTATAGGTTGTCTCGTAGCTAGTAGCAAAAACCTCAGGGGAGTCTTCATTCAATTTCGAACAGAAAATTCTTTTGGTTCAACAGTTGCGGAGATAAGCGACACATCAAAGTTTGCATTTTTTTCAGTTTTTTTAATTATTTTCTGTAAAACGATGGACTATTACTGCAGTAACTTATACGGAAATTTGGAAAATATTTTTGTAATAAGATGTTTTTTCCATTTTATTTGACCTGTAATAAAGTGACTGAATTTTAAATATTCCACACTAGCTGTAACCCGTCAAGAATGAGGTACTTTGCCATATCAGTTCCTAAAGAAGTATCCAAAATTTGGGTAAGACCTGTCAAACAATGTAATTGTTAATAAAATGTATCGTAAAAAAAAAATTATAAAGAAAAAATCAAAGAAAAAAGTTACGGACAGACAGACAACGAAATTATTATTATTGGGATAAGCTACTGTGGTGATAGTCTAACGCTTTACAGAAAATAAAATAAAATAAATGCAAACTTTGATGTCGCTTATATTGTAACAGTCGATATTTCATCCAAAGTGTAAATAATATTTTATATTAAAAATTTAACAAAAATTCCCCCAAGTTTTTACTATAATCTATAGGATACCCTGTTTTTGTAGCTGATAGAAAATAACAAACCGAAACGGTCCCACATTAATGGGAAATTTAAAAAAAAAAAATTTAATGCATACATTTGCAACATGTTAGCACAATGTTTGGCTGTATTTTTATTGAATACAAATCACAGGAGCTCTGATAGAAATTGAAAGTCGGAGCTATGGGGCCATTCTAGTGTTACGTAAGCAGAAATGGGGGGTGAGGGGGTCTTTGCTTTGCTTATTTTTGATGACATGGTGATTATGATTATGTCAGCAATATTTCTTTACTTTTTCCGATTTTTCAGCAAAATTTAGTAGATTTTGATTTGAACCCATATGGCAACTAGTGATGGGTCCGCTCTGTACTCACTACTACAATGTAGTACTACATTGAAGCGCACACTTCGCACGTTTTGAAGTGTAGTACACACTACAAACACTAAAGTTATTGAAAGTATATACTTCAAATAGTACACTTCATTTCAAAGCGAACACTACAAAGTACATAAACTTCAAAGTTATCGTAAGTATGAGAAACATACTTTAAATAGTGCATTTTTTTGGGACCCATGAAGAAATTTTTGGGAAGTTGATGTAGCTAAACGAAGAAATCTCTGGAAACTGTAACAATCCCCCCCCCATGGTTTGAAAATTTTTTGGAATCGAATTTTTTTTTTTTTAGGTCGCCAAATGTTACTTTGGAGAAAATATCGTCATTTATCTTAAATATTTAAAAATATTTACTTCACTAGTACTGCAATTTTGCAGTACAATTACTTCATTTCATTACTTCACTTCATTAATATTACAATTACTTCATTACTTCACTTCATTTACTTATATTACAATTACTTCATTACTTCACTTCATTTACTTCACTACATTTCATAGTACTACAATTACTTCACTTCAAGTAGTTTTTACTACAATTGTATTGTACACTTTGTAGTCTTCAAACTGGTGAACGTGTGTGTGTTGTAGTCTTCATTTTGAAATGTAGTTTTTCCCTTCGCTAATGGCAACCCTACTTGTCTTTACTCGAAAGCGAAAAGCGTGTTCACGGATTCCCAAAAATAACTGATATTACTCTCTCGCTCTCACGCGATGCTTTATGGTTGCGTTAGAAAGAACCAAAGTAGAGAAATTACTGCGCACACATTCATCTATTTTTACTTCCTTTCTTTTAACTCGTGGCGTCTGCTTGTCTGACGAAAAAACTTTGGATCGATTTTTAACCCTTTTCTCGTGATCCAATCGAGCTGAAACTTTGCAAGTAGACTCGTGGCGACGATCAAGAAGATCTATCAAATTTTCATTAAAAAAAAAAAATTATAGTATAATTTTGGATTTTTCATATTTTTGATAGTTTTTTCATACAACTTAGTAAGTTGTATGGATCCGACGCATACTGTAGACACGAAACCCGAAAATGAGAAAGGGAGTATTGTAAAAACTTGGTTTTTATGGGTTACTTTTTTACTCCCTTTATATTAACTCGTGGTGTCTGCTTGTCTGACGATAAAACTTTGGATCCATTTTAAACCCCTTTCCCGTGATCCAATCGAGCTGAAACTTTGCAAGCAGACTCGTGGCGACGATCAAGAAGATCTATCAAATTTTCATTAAAAAAAAAAAATTATAGTATAATTTTGGATTTTTCATATTTTTGATAGTTTTTTCATACAACTTAGTAAGTTGTATGGATCCGACGCATACTGTAGACACGAAACCCGAAAATGAGAAAGGGAGTATTGTAAAAACTTGGTTTTTATGGGTTACTTTTTTACTCCCTTTATATTAACTCGTGGTGTCTGCTTGTCTGACGATAAAACTTTGGATCCATTTTAAACCCCTTTCCCGTGATCCAATCGAGCTGAAACTTTGCAAGCAGACTCGTGGCGACGATCAAGAAGATCTATCAAATTTTCGTTAAAAAAATTAATAATTATAGTATAATTTCAAATTTTTAGAAATTTTATTGGTTTTTTCAAATTGGTATCATTAGAAAAGTTTGATTACTAGCATGGCGGCCCGATAACGTCGCGGAATATTTTCTAAATTTGAATTACTCCGTCGGTATGCATAATAGGTACTTCACTACGAATGTCGAAAATCTAAATTGACTGACAAATGTTTTTAGAATTTAATCTTCAAAGCATGAAGTGTCTTATCAAAGCTCGAAACATCTGACATTTTAGAAATACATATATTAAATTCCTGTAAGTTTAGTGTTATGTTATATGTTTTAATTCGTCTTTAATTGTTGTTATATTTTACAAAGAAAGGGAGCATAATAAAAACTTGGTTTTTATGGGTTACTTATTTCAAATTTTGAATGGTTTTTTCATACAACTGTAGTTGTATGAAAAACTTGATTATAGTATAATTAGGATTTTTTGAAATTTTTTATTACTCCCTGTCGTAGTGTCGCCCGACCGAAGCCCAACGCGTAGGTTAAGCGAAAAAAAATGTTTCAACGAGTAAATGAGAAAGGGAGTATAATAAAAACTTGGTTTTTATGGGTTACTTTTTTCATCTTTCTTTTTTTTTCAAAATTTAGTAGATACAGATTTAAACACATAATATGGCAACCCTACTTGCATACAAAACATAAATACCAAATAAAAATACACACCAATGATTATGTAAGCATAGGTGGGGGCTTTGCTTACTTTTGCTGACAAGGGGGAGGGGGGGGTTGAGGTTAAAAATAACTAAATTTCTGCTTACATACTATTTGAATGGCCCCTATGCTGTCCAGGATACATGATGCTAGCTTCCCATCCTATTACAAATATGTGATTTTCCCATGCCTGGGTATTTTATGATGTATTTCGCAACAGTAATCGGGTTTCATGGCCTATGGTAGCGTTAAAAATTAAAATAAATAAAAAGTTGAGAATTCATAACTCCACTTTGCTACGTTCCATTTCGAGCGACGCCTCCGTGTCGTTAAATGAATACAGGCGGACCTCGACTTTCGCACAATTCGCTATTTCGCACATTGTCGCGCTGTGGGATAAAGATGTCCCCTCACACGTTGCTCGCTATCTAGCTTGTTCCCGTCACTTTGCTTGTGAGCTAGCTAGGATAGAGATTTAGTGTTGCGTAGGAAGGAAAGATAATAATTAACCATTTAAAATATTATTAATCTTAGACAATGCTCCAAGACACCCAAAATCTCTACAGAATTTATACAAAGAAATCAATGTTGTGTTTCTCCTTCCCAATACTACCTGCCTTATACAGGCTATGGACCAAACGGTGATGGCTATGTTTTTTTTTTTTTTTTTTTAAATTTAATGGCTTGTCACCCAGTAAAAGGATGTTATTGCCAAAAACTAGTCAATAGGTCATCGACATAAACATTACAGCTCAATGCAATTATCTCTAAAAATCGTAGTAACACTTTCAATACTTCCCGTCGGCAGTCTGTAAGCAAGAGCTGGATATTTGTAGGGAAAGGGACATTAAGATCTGCAAGATCCAGGAGTAGGGACTGAGTACCGACATTTAAAATGCAATTGAAAAACAAGTGGTTCAAATCCTCCTCCTCTTGTCCACACTCACAGATTGAGGAGTTAAGAACATGAATTTTTGCAAGGTGTAAGCGGATAGAACAATGACCCAGACGCATTCGGCAAACCATTGAAGTCTCCCTCTTGCTCAATCTGATCCTGTGAAACAGGCTCGAGATGGGATAAGTGGCTGAATAGCGGCGTAGTGTCGACCTTTTGACATTTTAGTGAGGTCCCAATGAGACTGCCACTGAAGTGCGGCATCGTTTCTTGTAATATTGAAAAGATCGCTCACTGGAATAGTGGAAAATATGTTTAAACGATAATTATATGAGGTCACTAATGACTCAGGCTATCGAGGCAACTGACAGGGAAGGCTGGCTAACATTAAAATATTTCTGGGAGAACTACAATGCATGAAAAGCAATAAACAATATTGGAGACCCGTGAGACATATAGCGTGGGCTGAAATAAAAGAGTCAACCATGAAAGGTTCACGGAAACAACTTTATAAATTGTGATGTAACTCCAGAAACTATCACAATTGATATAGTCCGCCTAATGAATGAACTAAACTTAGATGTTACCAATGAGGACGTTAATGAGATGATAAAATCTCACTCAGAACCTCTAACAAATGAATATTTAATTACAGGAGTATGAAAATGAAATATATAATGAAAGTGAGGAAGAAGAAGCTGATGAAATCAGCAAGACTTTAACAATGAAAAATATGAATGAAGCATATCTCGAGTGAGTAGGCCGATCAATAAAGACATAGCATGTTATAAAATACTATATGAAGAAAAGAAAAAGAAGAGTGGCAAACAATTAGCTCTTGATAACTTTTTAAGGGAAACACCCGCAAACCCTACTAAACATGTCTCTTAAACCACTTTAACGCCTCTTAAACGTCATATATTTACTTGATAAATAAATATTTTAAAATACATTCAATTTTACTGTCCTCTACTTTCGAACATTCAACATTCGCACTTTTTCAGGAACCAATTATGTGCGAAAGTCGAGGTCCGCCTGTATAAGTTTGAATATGACAACTCTTTTTTGCATATTCCTTAAAAACAACGAAAGCGTGAAAAAAACTCATTTTTACATTTCATTTCTTATCCGTCATCGTATTGTATTTCATCGTAAACGGTCACATTCCGAAAATAGTAATATTGTTATGGGATACTCATGTTGGCTATGTTGGGAACATAGCAACAAAATTGCCCTTGGGTCTTAAAAACCTGGAATATACGGAAAGGCCGAGTCTTGAACTGCCCGCTCTTCAGGAACGACGAGCAAGAGATGACCTCATCGAGACATTCAAGATTCTGTCAGGCTACTACAATATTCCTAATACGGCAGATATGTTATCTTTGAACGCTAATGTGGGCCTTCGAGGACATCACCTGAAGTTGAACAAGTCTCGGTTCTCGTGTAACTCAAGAAAGCATGCATTAAGCAATAGAGTGGTCAATATGTGGAACAGTTTGCCTGAGGACGTTGTGTCTGCAGCCAGTGTCAACCAGTTTAAGAATAGGCTGGATATTCAAATGAGAGACAGCGATATGGGCCTATCAGCTTAAGCCGCCTACCCAATATCAATAATAATAATAATAATAATAATAACGAGACGTAGGTATACGTCGGTGTTTGTTTCTTTCAGTTTCTCCTTGAGAGAGAGAGAGGGCGAAAGAATTACATGACAATTCTGCCATAATTTTACATCAGGACGCTTTAGAAGAAGAAATTAACAAGTGCATACGATTTTTTGTATTTCTTGGGAACTTACAATGTAACAATTTCTTTCAGACATTATTAAAGAGTTTAAATTTACAGTGCACAACTTGTTACTTATTAAAGAATTTAGTTTAAATAACGCTCGTTAATGACACGGACGTGTCGGAACCGGTAGTGTAAATTCTTAAAAAGTAACAAATTGTACATTGTAAATTTAAACTCTTAATGTATGAAATGCATATGAAATAATATTTTTCCTATAAGCTTTAAATAAAGCACTAACGCAAAAATAAGTACTAATACTTATCTCATGTAATTTATCGAAACATGAGAATTGTGAGGTTACGTTTGCGGTCGGTACTTCGGTAATCCGTTTGAAGCTCTGTCAGACCAGACCGCCCGGATAAGAAGGCACCGGAGACATCAATCACTTTTCTAAAGGCATTGCAGACATCGGACACTGCAAATAAAGAGGTATTTACTTTGAGAGAGATATGTGAAAATATACAAATCTCCTTATTCGAGTACGACAAACACCGACCTATACATACGTATAGTTTATTATTTTATTTTCATCAATTAAGTGTTGGGATAACAATCTTAAGATCCTAATATTGCTATTTTTGGAATATGCAATTAAAAGATGATAAACGAATCGATAAAATTTAACTAGTTATTAACCCCCCCTGGGCCGCCGACGCATATATCCGACAGGCACAAAATAATTTATTTATCGACGGCCGCGTATCGAATTTGAAAAACGTAATTTTTTCCCAATAGAGAAATCCTGTTGTGACCTGTCGTTCCATTTTCAACTCAAAAACATCACCGATTATATTTTAAATCAACAATCAAAACGGAAGTTTTTCTGCCGTCAAAATCGTATAGAGAAGTTGTAGATGTCGCCCCGATCGCGTGTTGTGCAATCGAAATTCAAATATTCCATCGTCAAGGTCACGCGCAATGTGCGCGGGAAATACGATTTATTTTTTTCGATTTTCGATTTATTTGTACACGTATATACAAATATATACGATATGTTTT
Organism: Agrypnia vestita; assembly: GCA_016648135.1. NCBI lineage: Eukaryota > Metazoa > Arthropoda > Insecta > Trichoptera > Phryganeidae > Agrypnia > Agrypnia vestita. The sequence goes on from JADDOH010002976.1 coordinate 82,055, forward strand.
GCGATATTTGTCAGTTTTTGTTGGTTTATGATTCAATTGAATACTAATAGTGATTTATTAACAAAAATACACGCAATTTTGTTGCGTTTATTTGAAATATGTGTGTGTGTGAAAGTGTATCATATTTATGTGTTATGAGTGCGATGTCCCGTCGTGTGCCGTGCCGTGCAACAAAATATATCACACAGAAGAAGATTATTATTATTAATAGTAGTGTTGTCTCTAATAAACAAATAAAAAAATTATTATTATTTTTCAGAAAATGTTGCGCTGGCAACATTATGGAAATTCAAAAAAAGATTATTTTTTTTACTTAAATGATAAAAAAATCATTGCGTTTCGACACTTACGATAAAATAATATGAATGTGTGTGTTTTTTTTTTAATATACGCATGTTTTCATGGTTTTTTCGTAAAAAGAAAAATCACAAAAAATTCCGAAAATTTGCGGCCCACAACAAGTTAAAAGATGATAAACTAATCCAGCAAATAATTTTCTTCCCAGGTTATGCTGGATGACTGCATTCGTCCAGGGGTTGCCCGTTTCATTTTCTCGGTGCATAAAATTACCTCCACTACTCTACGCACGCCCGACACATTTATGGATGTGGATATTCTTTTGCGAATTATATTGCATTCTCTCGTTCCAACACTCGGCAGAGCTGGTCGGCGTGGCATCTGAGGAGTGTTTCTTTATTTATCATTTGCTCACATAAGATCGCAAACACTCCAACAGTAGGGTAAAGTCGGAGTCGGTATATTCATAAAAGACTGGCCCTGGTTTACATAAATAAAAATACAGTAATCCCCCGCCACTTCGACTTTCGCGGCCTCACTCTGTCGCGATATTTTTCTAATATTGTCATATATATGTGTGACTCTTTGTATAAGTTATATTTTTAAAAGTTCTTACCGCATTTCAGAATTCATATTAAATCAACAATTATGCTTTCAAATAATTCTTTCAACGCCCGTACAAATGCTCGGTCCCCACCACTCCAGAATAGTTTTATATTTTACCACTTTTATAAAGTCACCACCCATTGTTTCAAAATACTTCTCAAAACGTTCGCAAATTAAGATTAATTATCTCGGGTCACTTAGTCGGCATCCAGTGAAGCGGATGTACTTTGTGCCTTGCAGCCAAAATTGAACCTTATCGGCGCTCTCATATGCCATACATTTTGGAAGGGTGAGTTACGTATAAAATAAATAAAATCAATCGAAGTTTTTTGCATAGGCATCTGACGTGTATACAGGGTTATTTGGAAAACGTTAATAGCCTCGTAGGACTATATTCCCGCCTTGATTATGAGTTGAAAATGTTCAAACAGCCATGACCTAATATCAATAGTTATGGTGTTAAGCAATATCATCATTTTTTTATTTTATTTCTAACTTATTTTTTAAAAGACATTGAAATATCATTACAGTAACTTATATCGGTTACGAAAAATTAATTTGTTTCAATACAAGTTAAATAAAATGATAAAAACCCTGCAGAAATTCCAATTGGAATGTTTTCCAATTAGAGTTGGAAGTTTTTTATTGTTTTATTTGACTTGTATTAAAGGGAATGATTTTTTTATATTAGATATAAGTTAGTGTAATAATAGTCCAACGTTTTACAAAAAATAAGTCAGAAATATTGAAAAAAAAATACAAACTTTGATATCGCATATCTCCATAACTATTGATATTAGGTCATGGCTGCTTGAACATTTTCGACTCATAATCAAGGCAGGAATACAGTCCTGCGAGGTTATTAATGTTTTCCATATAACCCTATATAATAATGGGTAATACATTCTAGTGTAATGGTGACTAGAGTGGTTTTATTTCATGTCCAGAATGTTAATATCCTAATTTAAAGTGTCATAAATAGGCTTTCTGCGCTCTGACTATGAAAATATTCAATTTATTAACAAAGAATCCTACTTTGCAGGAATTCACTTATTGTGGTAGAGTCTGGAACAGATTAACCGCAATGAACGAGGCATTACTGCACACTTTAAGTAATCACACATCAATATTGTTAAAAGACGAAAAGAAAATCAGAGAAACAAATTCGTAAAAATAAAACAAAGTACGAAAAAGTTATTTACACCGAGAAAAAGCAAGTCTGTGTTACAAACAGGGAACAATGAATAAGCCGTGGTCAAACTGCTAACTGATATCTCCGCCTCAGCCAATCCTATGCTGACGACCCTCACCAGCGATTAATTATGAGAACTTTACAAGTGTACCTCGGATAGCCATCCGTCCAAACTTACTTTCTTGTACAATAAGATGCCAACAAAATATGAATGTTACGAAATATTCTAGACTTTAGCTATATAATTATCAGTCTGCTAAAAAATATATATGTACATATATATCGACAGTCAGCTAGGACACCTACAAAAATTTCACAGGAAAGCTGTTTGAAGTTTGGCTTTGCATACGTAATGAGCAATATTTGTCGTCTTTTATGTCAATTTTTTTCTCTGAAATAGGGAGACATATATTTTTTTTAATTTTGTATTGCAGAAGTGTTTTCCATGTATCGGTACAAAAAAGTAAAAAAAGCATTTTTGTTAAATGTCCGAGTTTACATACGGACCGTCGATATAAGCTGCGGTAACGCAACTAAATGTACTTTAAGCATGTAGTTTTAGAAACTAATATATAAAATAATTAAAAATGAGTACACAATACTAAAACAATAACACGTTTAAAACGGTGACCAGATGACTGCAAATTGCAGCAACTGCACCCAGTGACATAGAGGCATCCGCGCTGACACATAGTTGAAGGTGATTGTTTGGTTTGTGACATGGTGGTGTACGGGCGAGCGCTCAGTCGCGCGCGCCGGGCAGACGAGGACCGACCTCCACCGCAATGAGAGCTCGTAGCTAGGTATTGGTTCAAGTGCCGAGAAATAAAGCTGTATTTGTGCATCCGGGATATTAATAATCTCGGGCAGAAAACAAGAATGAAGAGAGACGCGCGCCAACCAATCAGCGGCTCTTCTAGCCGTGTTAATGCAAGGACATTCTCAATTCTGTCCAACCCTTATGATTTATTCCTACTTGAACATTATCATGTCCGCGTTGTATTTTACACACACTTGGATTCATTTATCAATGCTAGCATATCGTGCAGAGACAAGAATACACACCTCATTTAAAAGATTCCAATTGACGATGAACACGAGTAAATAACGCGGTGAAGTGTTCTTAAAAAATAGCCATCATAAAATAAATATAAATATTTTACATTCGTATAAGTATAATATACCAAATCAGTTTTATTTAAATATTGGATCAAAAAAAAAATAACTTAAAGTAACCTAACCACAAGTGTTGGATACAATCAATTGGAACATTTCCAATTTGTAGTACAAATTATTTAGTAGACATGTATTCCTTTGGATTATTCTGCCTTGGATTGTCATGGCCGACGTTTGCCAGGTCAGCGGTTAGTTCTGGCCAATCTGCAGATGTCGTCATGGAAGGGTCAACAGCTTTCATTTGCATAGTTTGCGACGCATCTTCGAAATGTCGCCGTAAAGAATGCCACTAACACATTCTCACGGGGGTTGAACATGTAAGAGGTAAATTATCTCAGGTATCCAGCGTCAGTTGGTCCAGAGAAGTACCGTTGTGCTCCCGACGTTTCGAGCCGATCGCACTACTCACTTTCAGCCGAGGCTGACTTGTTAGTGAAGTATTACTCTAAAATGATTGGGAACACGTCTTTTCAGGCTAAATAAATTTCAATCCGCAATCAATTTCATAAATATATTATGTGGGTGTACCAGAGATAGCAGCAGAAACTTAGCCGGTAGATTCCTGCCTGTGTTATGAGTCTAAAATGTTTAAGCAAGCAAGACCTATACCAATACTTATGCAGTTTTTTTTTAATATTTCTGACTTCTTTTTTGCAAAAAGTTGAAATATCAGTACAGTAACCTACGTCGATGATGAAAAATTCATTCGCTTCAACGTCAAAGACGTTCACTCTACTACTTCATCCTAGATATATAATATAATATAAAATAATAAAATGTAAGTAATTAAATGTAAATTCATAGTTCCTTGAGGCGCAGAAAAGCTCAGAAAATGACAGACTATTTTTTAAATACATTAATACCCTGTATTTGTCACCACCCATCAGACTACAAAGTGCACGAAACCATTAATTTTAAAAACCCTTTAATACTGCTGGCTTAATCCTATAAAAAAAATTGTAGTACCAGGACATATTCTCATAAAAGATGGGCACCCTCTATATATATATATCTTATCGCAGACATAAGACTATAGTGTTATGTCTGCATGAGGGAATTCATTAAGCTGCTTATATCGCGATTACTTTCTTAAAAGGTCTTTCAATCATGTCGCTCAAATGGAATACGACCATGCCCAAAGACATTGTGTAGACATCTTCATGGAGCTAAGATATCTAACGGTCGTCAACATCTGTACTGCATCTGTATATCTAAAAAAGGATACAAAGTTATTTCACAATGAAACTGAACAGCGAGAAGAATATGCCAAGCATCAATCAATATAGCCCGGTTGCTGACAGCAATACGCCCAACTCCGACGCACCCAGCTCCGATGAAGCGCTATCTTCAAAGATCCGGGTACTACTCACCGACACAAGGAGACAAACAGTTTTAAAGCCGATCCGCAGCAGAACAATCCAGGAGAAAATATATATATATATAATGTAACAGCGTCGATTATTCTTCGTGAATATAAAAATACAACCTAATTTAACAACTCTAAACACTAAACAAATATCTAAATGCTTGAAATTATACTTTTTTTACACAATGGCAATATAATATTTGGCCTATATATGAGAAGTTGGCCGTCCTGCTCTGCAGTTCGTTTGTTTTGAAGAGATATCTTATCCTAATTAGTTCAATTCTCTCTCTTTTTCTAACATACACAAATTTCATCTGCTTTAAACAAAAGTCATCCAGTTCTTGGTAAGGAATGTAACCTCAAATCATGTGGCGATGAGATGAATAGTAACCATGACTGTGATTGATGTTTGATGAGGATGATTGGTAAATTTAATTATTGGTAATTCCGCAATCTAGGACTTAAGCATCCGTAACATTTGATCATTGCTGTCGTTAAATCACAATTTATCTCATCGCTAATATCACACGTAATTCAAAAATGACTCAAAGTCTGGCAAAGGTCTTTTGTCATTCATAATTCTTTTGTTGAATCTTAAACACTACTTGCTAAAGGAACTTCCAGTGATAATGCGGAAGTATTTTTAGCTTTCAACTTCTGAGTTTTCCGATGTACCGTGTTTTGTATCGTGACAGACTCACTCGTCGCAGTGTGTAGCATCTTGTGCTTCTTCAAATTATCGCGTCGCTTGCAAGAAAAATTGCAAACGTCGCACGCAAACGCACGCACCTCCGAGTGCCCCTGCATGTGCCTCCGAAACGAGGCGAGCTGCACGCACGTGAACGGACAGATCTCGCATCCGTACGGCCTCTCCCCGCTGTGCCTGCGCTTGTGGTTGATCAGAATGCCGAGACTCTTGCACACAAACGAGCACGACTCGCAGCTGAAGGGCTTCTCGTCCGTGTGAACCAGACTGTGAATTCTAAGAGTGTCCAATCTGGCGCACGTGTAACTGCACGCGTCGCACGAGTACTGCTTGATTTCAAAGTGCGTCGTTTTGTGTCTGGTGAGGTCGCTGGACGACCGGCAAGAAAAGTCGCACAGGCTGCAGAGGAACGGCTTTTCCCCGGAGTGAATCAGCTGGTGTTTTTTCAGGCTGCCGAGCTCCGAGCACGCGTAGTTGCACGTGCTGCACGCGTACGGCTTGACGCCCGTGTGTATCATCTTGTGTTTTCTGAGGTTGGTGGAGACCGCCGTGGAGTAGGGACACTGGTCGCAGACGTACGGCTTCACATTGAAGTGCAGCATCTTGTGGCGCTTGAAGTCGCTGGCTTTCTTGCAAGTGGAGTTGCACAGGGTGCACGGAAAAAGCTTCTGCCCCCGGTGCACCAGCTTGTGTTTCTTGAACTCCTCGATGTCCTTGCAGGTGAAGTCGCAGATGTAGCAGACAAACGGGTACTGCATGTCGGCCATCAGGTCTTTGTTCATGGGGAAGAAGGCCATCACGTGGTGTACTTCGGTCTCGGTGTACTGAAAAATAAGATTATCATATTTGAAATACGTTTACCAAAAAATGATTGTTATATAAACTAACGGTAAGCCTGAAAGCACTAAAGTGTGATTTAAGGGGTTACGTGTAGTCAGGATTTTCAAAAAATCGATTTGATTTTTTTTTCTATTTTCTTAAAATAAAATGTTTCAAAAATATTGTGTGAAAATATCAACTCGATCCAATTATTAGTTTTAAAGACATCTAACGATATCTGTAGGGCCCTCTACTGCCGTTCGTACTTACACGCGGACGTCAATAAAGCCAGCCGGGCTGACTGAAGAGCGTGGCTGCTAAGGAATGGGTTTTTTTACCTGAGTAATTCTAAGAATAATGTATGAAATTTCTTTTATACTCCTGCTTTTAGACAGAAGACCCATTAGGCTAACTGAGATTTGATTTAGTGTTAGTATTTCAGTGGTAGTGAAACCGAGCAGTTGATAGGTAGTTGTGCGTGTACAATAATCATTTTCAAAAATTTATAATGAGACGTTACGAATGTATGCAAGGAATATTAATGATTGCCAATGCAATATGATTAAATTATGGACCTAATGCATAACGGTATGCTGAAAAACTCGATATAGAGCGCATAAAGATTGCTGACCAACGTGCAAATCAGGTCACTCGAGAAGGCAAAATGAGACGTAGACAAAAACAAATCGACATCTTGGAGGCTTACACATCGGCAGAAGATCTATTATATGTACCAGAAATAGACGACTCTACGTAAGTAATTTTTTAAATTGTATTTGTATTAATTATTTATACATAAAACTTTAAATGCGTTTTTCTCAAAATAAAGTTTTCAAAAACGGTGTCCACAATATTTTAAAAACTACTCGACAGATTTAAATAAAATTTAAACATCATATTTTAGGCATTAATAACTTGTGCTTAATCGAAGGATTTTTTTTTTTACTTAAACTTTTTTTTTATAAATAATAAATGAGTGATTTTTCCCTCAAAATTCATATTGGAAACCTTTTAGGTTTCCATTATATTTTAAATTAAAAAAAATAATAATAATAATAATTAAGCTTTCAAAGACCGCCATTTTGTTAAATTTGAAAAAAAATAAAAAAGCTTTGATTAAGCACAAGATTAACTATTGAACTACTAATTTTTTTTTTGTTTCATTAAATTTAGATAAACCACTAAGAAGCACTGATGGACACCGCAAGGCACTATTTGCAAGACAGGGGTCAAGAATTGAGCTTCTATCGTGGTCCAGTATTAATAATTTTATTTGAAATTTTAGGTTTAGTTACTTAAAATATAGCGTAAAACGTTGGTATTATGTATTGAATCAAAACATTACACAACCGTTCAAAAAAATCTTGAAAATGTCTATTTTTTTGCGCCTCTGACTACAAGTAACCCCTTAATCACTGATATAATCACTCGGTGATTCAGTGCATACGCATACCTTAAAATAAAACGTAAAGCATTTAAAAAAATTTACTTTGATCGGTTCCTCGCCGTTGTCTTCCATTTTGATCATGTTTCTGATGAGATCTTCGTTTACGATTTCCGCCTCCTCACTTTTACTCTGGATATTAGACGACACATCGTCATTCTCAGTAAACTGAAAAAATGTATAAAAATACGCCCGGTCAAGATAAAAACGAATAAATAAAAATATTTATACAGCAAATTAAGACTAAATATAATTCACCATAAATGCTTGCTCATCACCGTCATCTTCCATCTTCATTAACTGTTTTTCAAATTCACTGTCTTCAATCTCTCCCACTTTGCTATGACTGTCGTCCTTTTGATCCTGAGCGCCAAACGAGTTCTGCTCATTCTTGTCGACCTAAAATTTTTTTAATTTAACCAAGTAAGGGGGGGTAAGGTTTTTAACTTTTTTTTTTTTGCATTTTATTTTTAATTTTTTAAATGAATGTATAAAATCGCAAGAATATTTTGTCAAAATTTCAAGTCAATCGGAGCAAAATTGACGAAATTATGAACATTTGAGCGATACTCAAGACTGATTTTCTACACCTGCTCGGGCAGCTAAGAGACGCGCTCACATGAGGACTACCGGATGTACTACTGTATTGGAAGAGTTTTGCGTAGACAAGGACAAAAAGATGCTGATGATGAAAGCTCTTTGCTGTGTGAATATGGCATCGACGATTATGTGTAAGTATAAAATAAGTGTTGAGTTTTATTTTGAATTTTACAGTGTGCAAAACTTTAAAGCGTTTTCCCCACATCTCACGTTTTCAAAGTCGGTGTCCATCATAACTTCAAAACTACTGCACTGATCCTTTTGAAATTTTGTACACTATTTCTGTACATAATTTACGAGGTAACGCTGGAGACTTTTTTTCAAATTTGTTATTAATTTTTATTTTTTAATAACAAATTAGTCGATATTTTTCGCAAAAAATCGCGTTTTTCCCTTCAAAGTGTTCCAAAAAATTGAAAAATTGAAATTTCAAAAAACCCTCCCAGCGTTACCTGGGAAAACCTATTATCTAACGAATGAACTTTGATTTTTTGATTTCAAATGATCTAGCACCAAGTTATGATGGACACCGCAATTCTACTTTTTTCCGAGACACGTCCGAATAATTGCTGCTATTGCCGTATTTTTTAATATTTCGTCTTGAAAATTTTACACAATATTCTTCAAATGTCATACTTTAATGTGCCATTGGTTTTAATAAAGAGATTTTAACTGTGTCGTCACAAAAAATTCACAAAAACATGCCTTTTTTTTTACGAATTAACCTTACCCCCCCTTAAGTAAAGTAAAATCGTTTAAAATATAATAATGAATTATAATCCAAATGATTCAATAATGTGACGTTCCAACGATGATGCAACACACTACAACAAAACTATAATAGCAATTGTGGCTCTAGAAACTGAAACAATTACACATCATTCGTACGACGTTGTACAGTAAATTTGAAGTTACTAGAAAGGTTTACAAGTCAGTTGATCATACCCGAAAGTTCACGAAATGACATTACCTATTTAAAGGATAACATAGGATAACATGCTACATGCAACAATTGTTGTTTTGACAAAAGCGATAAGTGAATCCGGTGCATATACCAGCCAAATAAACGACAAGAGATGACAAGAGTTTTGATAGCGATTAGCGTGGCAAGAAACAGTGAATAATAAAGTGTTCAACAGACGTGCAAATATTCGAGAAGTTCCTAGATAGTGACAATTATCCCGAATGATCAGTGACTTTGGCGATTAAATAACTTTAATTGATTGATTGAAGTGTTTCCTTCTACTGCCGCAGTCGCGTAACAATGTTAATTAATAATGGAACAACCTTCCGCTCCACCAGCTTCTTAGTCATTCCCCCCTACATCAAGTTTAACTTCCATTGAGAGAAATATTCATGGAAATATAGATTTTTTGAAGATGAATTACCGTTGACAGTTGATCATCGCTTTCATCCTCCATTTTAATCAATTGTCTTTCAAATTTCGCATCTTCTTCCCGCTCCGCGGCATCTCGGCTTTCACTGCTTTCAGCGAGAACACCAGAGGTCGTTTCGTCATCGACATTATTCTGGAAAAAACGCTTTCATGTAGACTCGACATTTCACCAGTCGCTTTAAACACAGATTCCAAATACATATTTATCTAATTGAAACTATATTGAACTTTTTAATGCACACACATTGAGTTAAATTTAACACTACTACCTATAGTTTCGAGAGGAGCAGTCCCTCTCATCATCAAGTGTAATTTATAACTTAAGTAAATAGAAAAATTGTGTCATTTTATTGGAGTAGAGTAACGGGTCACGGAGAAGTGGGGGGATTTTTTTGTGTAGTCTTCAAGGAAAAAATGCTGAGAAGCGGAGACATTTATTAAAAATGCGATGCTGCTTATGAGTGTTTCCTCAGAATTCAAGTTCTTCTGGTTTTCAGCAGTTTTCACACTGTTCATTATCAATCCATTATAAGGAACCGAGTGGAGTAGTTTTAATCTATGATTATCAAAAGAATGGTTGGTATTATCTTCCTCTTCTTCTTCTTCCGCCTCCATCTCTCCACTCCTGGATATAGGTCTCTTCCATACCTTTCCATCCTTCCTTGTTATTTGCTAATTGTAGCCATTTCTTTCCTCCCACAGTGATTATATCGTCGGCCCATATCTTTTGAGGTCTTCCGACACCTCTTTTGTTCTCCCAAGATCTCCCAAGACTTCAGAACTCTGAAGTGGAGATCTTGTAGCATCCTGCCTTGCAATATATCCTGCCCATTGCCATTTTAGCTTCGCTATACGATCCATGGTATCCACTACTCTAGTTCTGCGCCTGATTTCGTCATTTCCTTAGGCTTACTCCAAGCATGGATCGTTGCGTGCATTTATGCTTTTCTACACTTTTCTTCACTCCATACGTCATCACTGGCAGTCTCTCTGTTATCCAAAATATGTTTGAGTTTGCCATAATTAATTATATCGTTGGCGAATTATGAGAAGTTGTTGTTCCTTAAACAACGGCGATGTTCCTTTATTCTTGTATTTAGGTTTGGCCTATTTATTAACTGCCGCAATCTCCACAATATATTTCGTATATCCCACTCTTTTCTAATTGAACTACTTTGGTTTTTGAACTAGAAGGATTTTACCGATGTCGTCATTAGTATAAAATGCGGGTTTTCTACTAATAACATCGTGTAACAAAGTTCAATTTAGTTTAAATTAAAATAATCTTGTCGCACCACAAAGCAAATGCCATATCAATTAATAATGTTACATATTTACCTATTACAAGTGACAGAAATCAAAAGACTAACATACAGAACCAAAACTTTGCTTGTTATGTGCCTACATGCATCTTACTGCAACGGGCAGACTAAAATGTATTTTCGTCATCGATACGGGCCGCCACTGGCTCTGCCCGCCCAAAGGAACAAGAACAATACTGCCGTCGTAAGAAGAAGGGCGTAACTGTCGATTTTATGAAAAATGAGTTAAATATACCAATGGATTCATAAAGAAAAGTTGCATCCGATCAATTTTTGTCATTTCTGTAAATGCGATATTTTAGATTGTTCTTAAAAATTTTAGGCGCAACTGAAGATCTAAAATTAAGTGTTCTGAAGTTGCAAAGACATATTTGGTAGGTTACTTGTACATTTATATGAAATATTTTCATCATTTAGGTAAATGAATCAATTTTAAATACAAAAGACGTTTTTGGTTGTTAACTTCCATTCATCTTAATATAATTCGAATAATTAATTAAATTGATGGAACGGAAGTGACATTAAGGCATTTTTCCTCAGCATTAAGCTAAATATAAATGCAATTGCTAAGTTGAATAGACGCAACTGACCACTTGCGTCTTTTCTACTCGGTTTTAGCGTATTTAATGCATTTTTTATACCAAGATGAATAGGAAAAACCAAAAGAACTAATTAAATATATATTTTATCATAAATTTTGAAACGTCTTTACAAACTTCGTCTCTATATCTGTATATTTGCACTTTCACACAGACACCTAATAAAATATTTTGAAAACGGCAAGGTATTAAAAAAATATTCAACGTTTTTGATATTTGGCGGCAGAATACAAGGTCTTTAGAAGCGCAGTTAGCAACCGCGCAGTGTGGCCGCGTCTTAAGACGGCGATGATAGGCAGAACGGGTTTTGCGGTGTTATCTTCTCTCTTATTCTGCGCTCAATGCTGAGCGTTGTGATCCCCGATATGTCGGTGCACTACGCCTCTCCATTCCTCCCGACCTCGAGCCTTCTTCATTGCCGCATTTAACAAACCCCACCACCAAAAAAAGAAATCTACTAACTTCAAACGGTTGCTCTGTGCAATCCACGTCCAGCCTGTCCTTGATTTGTCCATGGCCATTTCGGTCACTGCGGGCCCCTCTCGTATGAATCAGTTTATGATTCTCCAGAGTATCCAACGTCGCGTAGGTGCAGCTGCACTGATCGCAGGGATACCGCATCGTCTCCGAGTGCTTCAGCGAGTGCTTGATGAACTCCTTGGCCGTGCGGCAGGAAAACTCGCACATGTTGCAGGTGAAGGGGAGGCCCGACGACAGCTCGTCGGAATGAATCCGCTGATGTTTCCTCAAATTGCCGAGCTCGGTGCAAGAGTACCCGCAAGAGTCGCACGCGTGCGGCTTGACCCCGCTGTGTATCATTTTGTGTTTCTTGAGGTTGGGCGAGAAGGCCGTCGAGTACGGACACTGGTCGCAGACAAACGGCTTCAGATTAAAGTGCAGCATCTTGTGACGTTTGAAGTCGCTGGACGTCTTGGAGACGGAGTCGCACAGGGTGCACGGGAACTCTCTCTGCCCCCTGTGAGTGAGTTTGTGATCCTTGAACTCTTCTTTGTCCTTGCAGGTGAAGTCGCATATGTAGCAAACAAACGGAAACTGCATTCGGGCCATCAGGTCTTCGTTCACCGGGTAGAATGCTATCATGTGGTGCAGCTCTGTCTCTGTAAGCTGAAAGTCAGAATAGAAGCGCCATTTTACTGTGAAACCATCCAGAACAAAGATAATCAATTTCACAAATCGATAAAGAAAACAACTCCTAACTATTGAAAATCTATGAGACATCCTGTATTCTAGAATACGCCTGAAAAATATTAGTTTTCAATTTTTAACTACTATTATAGACCGATAAACCCATATTATATACATTTTAACACTATTTTTATATGGATGTTCTTAGAACACGAATAGTGGATTACAGATGTCTCTATAGATGTACCACTATACCTTGGCGTGCAAGGGGGGGTGTCCCTGTCACGTAACAGTAGTTGTCAGGGTGTAAATTTATTACACAATACATAATGTACAGAATGTCCGGTGACCAGTGTCAGAGCCTTCAATATAAATTTGGTCGGGTAACAGCGCGCTCCGCGGCGGCCGCTCTATTTGTCAAACTGTCAGACGGTAATATCGGTCCATTATTTGGTTTTTCAGCTTCGCAAAACTTTAATACTTCACTGGCAATTGTTCTTGCACCATTCCGGACTGTTTAGGATAATAATTCAGTGTATATTGGTAATCAAGATGTCACAGCTCCCGACCAAATACAAAATTGAACTAAATGACAGGGCGAGGGGTTACCGCCGGATGCGGGCAGGGCAGGTTTTAGTTCAAAATTCGCCGCACGCCAAGTTACGTTGGGCAAGCAATAAATAGCACAATCCATTCGAATATATGAAGGAAACTGATTTAGAACATATACACAACTTTAAAAAATTTGATAAGGTGTAGTGATAAAGCCAGCTCATACAGTTTGTAAGCCCCTCGCCACCTCATAAAGACTTCCGTACACGTCTCTGTGAGACTTCTGTGATTTATCATTGTTAAATATCCCTCTTCGGACAGAATCCAGTAATTGTGTTCTCAGGACATAATATAATAATATTGTATTAAAGAAAACACATTATTATTGCGAAGTTGCAATTTCTGAACAAAGTTCTGCAAATTATTAAACAAATTTTTATTAATCAATTAGAAAAGACATACAGAAAAATCAAATACCGGGATTCGAACCAACGGACCTCCATTCTATCCGGGGATGGCGCGTTATCCAATTTCGCCAGAACAGTCTGGTAAGTTACATTTACATTTTGGATGAAATGTCTACAGTTAAGGAGATAAACGTCATCTAATTTTATCTCTTTTCAATATTTCTGACTTACCTACTATAGACTATCATCATCATCATTCAGAAATTTGAATCAGATTTTTTTGTAAGATTTTTATCATTGAATTGTATCAAAGTGAATGAATTTTTAATATTCGATACAAATCACTTTAACAATATTCTAAAATTTAAAAAAAAATCAGTCAAAAATATTGCAAAAATCAAACTTTAATGTCACTTATCTCCTTAACTGTTGACATTTCACTGTAAGTGTAAAGAATATTTTCTATTCAAAATTGAATGAAAAAAACGTTTATCTAAGTATATCCGTGAGAGGCATTAGTCAAATATTCCGATTTACATCAAAGCAATGTAGTGGTATAGAAAAATCAAATACCGGTATTCGAATCAATGGACCTTCATTCTATTCAGGGATGGCGCGTTATCCAATTTCGCCAATAAAAAGACACTACATATAAGGTCGAAAAGTTTTCATTAACTTACCAGACTGCCGTGGCGAAATTGAATAGCGCGCCGTCCCCGGATAGAATGGAGGTCCGTTGGTTCGAATCCCGGCAGCAGTTGAAATATTTTTTCGTTAATTTGATTCGTTTGTCTTTTCTAATTGATTATCAAAAATTTGTTGTTAAAATAAAAAAAAATCATTTACATCGGGTGCGCCTTTGCCGCCATCCTTCATTTTGATCATATATTTCCTGATATTTTCGGCTATGTCCTGGCTTTCATCACTTTTGTCTTGGAGGCTGGACCACTCGTCTCCGTTGGCAGCAAACTGAAGGACAAAAGAGAACAATGTAACTACTCCACGTCGGCAAGAATAAGCCAAATATCGAGCATACCTTAAACGAAAGCCTGATTAAGTCAGTGGTCTCGCAGAAGGATCTGGGTGTTACTATTACCAAGGACTTTAAATGGTGTGAGCACATAGCGAGTGTGGTTAAGAAGGCTAACTCTAATTTGTATTTGGCGAGAAGATCATTCCAACATCTGACAGTACCACTATTCACAACTATTTATAAGACATATGTGAGGCCTCTCCTCGAATATGCCTCTCAGATCTGGAATCCATATTTTGCTAAAGATATAGGTCTACTGGAAAATATTCAGAGACGAGCCACAAAATTGCCCTTGGGTCTTAAAAACCTGGAATATGCGGAAAGGCTGAGAGTATTGAAACTGCCCACTCTTCAGGAGCGACGAGCAAGAGGTGACCTCATCGAGACATTCAAGATTCTATCGGGCTACTACAATATTCCTAATATGACAGATATGTTTGCATTAAACACTAATGTGGGCCTTCGAGGACATCTCCTAAAGTTGAATAAGTCTCGGTTCTCGTGTAACCCAAGAAAGCATGCATTAAGCAATCGAGTGGTCAGTGTGTGGAACAGTTTGCCTGAAGGCGTTGTGTCTGCAGCCAGTGTCAACCAGTTTAAGAATAGGCTGGATATTCTAATGAGAGACAGTGATATGGACCTATCAGCTTAAACTGCCTGCCCATTATCAATAATAATAATAACTTCTTAGTCGTTACCACCTAAACCAAGTATGTGTGAAATATTGCGGTGAGTGAAATATACATAAGGATAAGTTAACACGAATTACCGTTGACAGTCGATCATTGCTTTCATCCTCCATTTTAAGTAATTGTTTTTCAAATTTCGCATCTTCCATTTCGATCATGTATTTCCTGATATTTTCAGCCATGTCCTGGCTTTCATCACATTTGGTATAGATACTAGACCAATCGACTCCATTGGCAGCAAACTAAAACACAAATAAGAACAAAATGGATCGCCATAGAATTCTGGTACCAACACTAATGTACGGAATCAACGTAGAGCAACAGTAGAACATTGTTAATTTATAATTCTAGGGACTCAAAAAAACATTTTGAATTATGCGGAACCTCGTTAATTGTAAATTCAAGGTACAAAAAAAATCGCAACGCGATTGAGAAGTTCGCAAATAATGTAAAACTCATGAAAAAAGCCATTAATTTTGTGAAAAACATTTGTATTTCTTGCATATTTATTTTTTTTTGAAAATGCAATATTTATTATGCTAATACAAAAATCGTGAAATTTTTATTACTAAAGTACCCAATATTGACATATTTGTTGTTCTCACTTGCGAAAAAATCGAAATATTTTTTTAATTTTGTAAAATTAAAAAAAAAAAATTGAAATGATATGGACTAAAATGTATCGGTTTTTGGCACAAGGGGCTAAAATTATTTTGAATTACGAATTACCGGGGTTTTCAAATTATCAGGGTTTACCTACTATGAAATTAACATTTTGGGACTGAACGTAGTCGTTTAGAATATATGTGGAAAATTTATAAGTGAATAGGCCAACATTTTGTAAAAATTAACGCAGAAATATTGAAAAAAAAATACAAAATTTGATGTAGCATAACTTAACTATCGACATTAGGTCATGGTTGCTTGAACATTTTCCACTCATAATGAAGGCAGGAATCTACCTGTAAGTATTGTGGACTAGCTCTGTTACATCCTGTGTAGGTTTGTTTGGAGCAAAGTCGATAAAATTAAGACAGTTTAGATATGTGGCATGAGCAGGGTTCGAAAAAATCCAATTTTTATAATAAAAATCAAAAAATTGGATTTTTTGATATATATCAAAAATTGGATATATATCCAAACTTTTTTCTCCTTCTTTGCACATGTCGATTAATACAAACTCGAAATAATTAGGAAATTTATTTTTTTATTTTGTACATTAATTATTATTTATTAAATAAATAAATTGCATAATGAAAAAAACTAATATATGCAATTATTATATATAAGTTATAAACGTTGCTCTTTCTAATGTAGTGTAATGGGTGTTTGTTTCTTTGTGTGAAGTAAAAAACGGATTATATGAAACAAATTAAACTTAATTATAACTGTAGCACTTTTTAAAATACAATTAGCGCCAAGAAAAAAGAAAAGTATTGCTACAAATAAAAATCAAAGGTGGTCAAATTGTCTGCACAATTCTTCCGTAAAAAAATTATATTTTAAAATTTTGAAAGATTTTTATCTTTTAATTCGACTTGTATTCAAGCAAATGAATTTTTCATAATTTACTGTAATGATAGTTCAACTTTATGCAAAAAATAAGTCAGATATATTGAAAAAAAAATGCAAACTTTGATATTGCATCCCTTCTCCTCTCCATCTATTGATATTATGGTTGCATGAATATTTTCAACTTATCATCAAAGCAGGAATCCACCTGTAAAGTTTTTGTAATTATCTGTATATTAGAAAAGCAGTCCACCAGCAAGAGAAAGTTCCAGCTTCGAGTCTCAAGAAATCTTTCTGTACAATAATATAATTGTAGAATTTACTTACTTCGAAAGACTTTTTTGTAGCTTCTTCAATTTTAATTTCCTTATCCCGGCTGTCAGTAGACTCGTGACGAAAAGACTTCTCAACGGCGTGAATCAGCTTATTTCTAAGCGTATCCAACTTAACGCTCTCATAACCGCCCGGGTTTCGCTCCGTCTTCGGGTGCTTCCGCTTGTGCCGGCCGAGCTCCTTGGCCGTCCGACAGGAGAAGTCGCACGGGCCGCAGACAAACGGCTTCTCGGCAGAATGAATCCGCAGATGCTTCTTTAGATTCCCGGCTTCCGAACAAGAATAGCCGCAGAACGTGCACGCGTACGGCTTTTCACCCGTGTGGATCTTTTTGTGGTTTTTCAGATTTGTCGAGACGGCCGTCGAGTACGGGCACCGGTCGCACCCGTATGGCTTCACGTTGAAGTGCATCATCTTGTGGCGTTTGAAGTCGCCGGACGTCTTGGAGGTGGAGGTGCAGAGGGTGCAGGGGAAGGTCTTCTGCCCCCTGTGCACCAGTTTGTGCTTCTTCAGCTGCTTGAAGCCCTTGCAGGCGAAGTCGCAAATGTAGCAAACGAACGGGTGCTTCTTGTCCGCCATCATGTCTTTGTTTACGGGGAACAGCGTCATCATGTGGCTTATTTCCGTGTCGGTGTACTGCAAAAATGATTTGTTATAAGGAATGAAGTGAATGGTGCTTTGAATAAACATCTGTAATGGAAACACGTCAGCCGTGGAGAGACCTGGTAGAGAAGTCCTGGTACCGATATTGTAAAGAAATGTAAAACCAATCTTGGCACAGTCTGATTAGAATTGTGGGGATTAGTAACTGCGCCGGAGTCTAGCCATACGCAACAACCGTTTCGGCCAATCAGGTTGAAGATGTATACGTGGGTATAAAAGTAAAAGCAGAATCCAAAAATACCAATATCAATAGGCAAAACATCTCCCTCCCTCTGGTCACTCTGCCCCCACACGTCCGTACAAAAATGTATTATATTAAATGCCATTCATTTCAAATTTTCCATAGCTACTCTTTAGGCTGCTCACTTGGCGCTAGAGGTAGACAATGCAACACATCTTATAACAGTTATGTCACATTGATTTAATCATTCTGATGCAAAGGTAATAGAGACAACAATAACGATTAGTGTGAGCGGTAAATAATGAGAATACAAAAAATTACTACAAGCTCAGCACAGAGCGGAGACGCTCCTAATCTTAAAATAAAAATTCTCATACAAATAAATAGAATGATATTTAATAATTACTTTTGATGGTAGATTATTAATGTCGTCATCTTCTTCCATTTTCATTGAATGGTTTCCCAATTTTGTTTTTACTCTCTGTCCAACATTAACGTCTTTAGTGCTCTCCGACTTGTGCGTGTGTGGTATGTCGCCATTTTTTTTACTGTGACTAGATGTTTTTTGTATTCCGCAATTTTTATCCAAAATATTTGACGACACTTCCTCTTCCTCGGTGCACTGAAAACAAAATAATATATTACAACACAGGTTAAATATATTCATATAATCAGCCTACGGTTCCATCAAACTAGGTGTTGAAATGTCTATATAACTTGGCATGAAAATGTTTATCAAACTAGTTATGATGGTCTCTCAAATTGAGCACAGAAATGTCAAAATAAGCTAGAGAATATATTTTCAACTAGGTATGGAAATGTCCATCATACAGAGGCTGGATAATGTTTTACAATATAAGTAGTTAATATAAAAGGCTGAGATTTATGTTTTTGAGTAAAGAATGACTAGTATAAATATAATGACAGATTGTTAGTTAACTTTGTTAAAACCACTACCAGATTTTAGGTCTACCGGTTTCGAGACGTACCCGTCTCTTCGTCAGGACCAACACTACAC
Organism: Agrypnia vestita; assembly: GCA_016648135.1. Taxonomy (NCBI): domain Eukaryota; kingdom Metazoa; phylum Arthropoda; class Insecta; order Trichoptera; family Phryganeidae; genus Agrypnia; species Agrypnia vestita. The sequence goes on from JADDOH010002976.1 coordinate 101,112, forward strand.
CACTACATTCACAACACTACACACCTCAACCATAGTATTGTTACAATTCCACCAATAATTTATCACATGTCTTGTCTTGTCTCTAACTAGTCTTGTCAGGGACAAACAGTATATGTTTGTACTTGACAAGACTAACACGCATGTGATCAATTATTGGTGGAAGTGTAAGAATACTATGGTTGAGGTGTGTAGTGTTGTGAATGTAGTGGTGTAGTGTTGGTCCTGACGAAGAGACGGGTACGTCTCGAAACCGGTAGAACCAAAATCTGGTAATGGTTTTAACAAAGTTAACTAACAATCTGTTATAATGTCTAACAACAAAATTAATGCTTTAAATATTAATAATATTAATAAATATAATGTTCCGTAAACCAAGATAAATTGATTTTTGACAATTTTAACGTGAAGAGTCGTTAGAGGTAAGGATAAAATTAAGCGATAAAAAGGATCAATGTCCGTGAATAGTAATCCACGTGATAACGGGGGCGCCAGTTTCATTGCGTTTTATCGGTTGAATATATTTACACGTCACAGTGGACACTAAATGCAAAAGTAGCGTTGGACACAACTGATTACAAAACACTGTTTACCGTCAATAGGCAAGAGGTAACGCAGCGTACTATTCATTGTCCGTTGAGCTGGGAAGATTTCCCTCACGCGGCACATTCTGATTACCATAAGCTCCGTTACCTATAACACCACTTAGTTGATTCGCACTTAAAAATGTCCTAAGACGTCGATAAAAGCATCACTGACTTCAGACCGCCGTTGGGATAAGTGCACAATAGGTAACTGAGTGTTCCGATTCCAAAAATGTCAGAAAATAACCCGGCACGCAAATATCAAACGAGTAATTACAATTTAAAAAATCATTATTATTTCCTTAATATTTGACAAATCAGCCAATTCATTTGAATTTTTACACCTGTCTATGGATAAGTATTTGAATCATAGACAGACCGCATTGCACAAACCTGTGGAACGCGGTTTCCTTAACAAGCCGCCGTTCTTTAGCAGGATGGGTTTTGCCAACTCCCGATCGATCGCAAGAGTCTAATCGAGAATAAAATATTCAATTTTTGATAATTAAACATGAAAACAGTTCAAGAATTAATTTGCACACCTAATAATTACGATCGTTCACAAAACTTTACAGATTCTCACTGTACAAAGTAAGTATACTACTTAATTTGGTATTAAAATACCGTTTTCACTTATCACTTAAAATTAACATTTCAATGAATTGATTTATTTCTGCTTGAGAGAGATATTGAGAAGCTTTCTGCTTCTCTTTTCCTCACCATTCTCTCTATTATCATCATTCTTGCTGCTGGAAGATTCGCAGCTGAGAGATTCGCCTCTCTGCACTTTCAGAGCGTTCAACTTCACGCTGGAATAATAAGTGGAACAGTGTGCTTGTTGAATTCCTTGGCCGTCCGACAGGTAAAGACGCGCAAGCTACAGACGAGGGGCTTCGGCTCGGAGTGAATTCGCACAACTGGAAGCCTCGGTGCTAGAGTATCTGCAGAAGCTGCATGCGTATGGTTTCACCCCAGCATAGATCATCTTGCGCTTTCTTAGGTTGGTGAAGTAAGGGCACTGGTCGCAGGCGTACGATTTCGAGTTGAAGTGCAGCACTTTGTGAAGCAGTGCAGCACTTGAAGTCGTCGAATTGCAGAGAATGCGGGCGAACAGCTTCTGCCCTCCCTGCGTGAGTCTATGCTTCTTTAATTCTTCCATATTTCTGCAGGTGAAGATGTAGATATTAAGGGGCACTGCATGTCGGCAATTGGATATTTGTAACTCAGTTTCGGTGTGCTGAAAAATTAAATAAACGACGACTTGAATTTTATTATGTATTTACGTTAAATGTCCCTCAATCCTTAGAAATGGTACGCAAACACCATTTTTCTCCGTACAATGTTCAGTTGTACTAGCCATATGTAGATTAACACAATGATAATTTAAAATAACAACATCTTGAATTATTGTTAAAATTTACATTTACGTCGGTTCTAATTTGGTGATCCCGTCGATTGCTTATATTTGTGACAGAACCCTCTGTCTCATTTTAACCCGACTCAAGCATTGTATTGCTTAAGTATTGTATTGTTGTTAAAGATGCACAAATTCTTCCATGACCAGGATCAAGGGTTCTCGGAGTGAGCCCAAAGGTGTGGTGAAAGCTGACCCATCGTCTCAACGAGGTTATCGAACAAAGTAAATGAATTTTCGAAAAGTTTATTATTCAAAGCACAGATTTTTGGTATGGCACCGCAATTGTCAAGACCGGGCACAACTGATGAAAATAACCCACTTGTAACTAAAATGTACACCACAGTGATCTACAGATCTCATTTTATTATTATTATTTTTGTCCGTCCTATCTTAGAATATACCTCTGTGATTTGGTCTCACTTTTATATAAAACAAATAAGTCACATCGAATCCGTGCAACATCGTTTCTTAAGAAAAGTTGCACGGATGATGGGCTTGGATAGAGGAGACTACTCGAACAGTGAAATTGAGTCAATGTTAAAAATTTATAACCTCCAAAAACGTAGAGAAAACACTGACTAAATCACCATATTCAAAATATTGAATGGCCACACTGATGTACCTTCGTTACTGGAACAAATAAAATTCAATATCCCTTTCCGTGGACTCAGAAATAATGAACTGTTATTCCTTAGCCACCATAGAACCAATTATGGATTCCATGCTCCCATGTCACAGTTATGTCGTCTTATAAACTCAAGACAGGAACTGGACATTTTCGTTGTAAGTCTGTCCAGATTCAAACAATCTCTGATAAGATAGTCCAGATCTTGTCCCCATTGCACTTTTCATTTGTCCTTGCTTTTGTTTTAAATTGCTATAACTTTTATTCTGATGCATTTTATGCTGTTCATGTTATGTATTATATTTTATTGGACTATGTCTGTTAATTTCAGTAAATAAATAAATAAATTTTAAGAAAAATGAACTTATAAATCACTGAACACTTTCCTATCGATAGTCGTGGCAAAGCAGTAAAGACATCCGTCTAAATATCGGGTATAGGATTAGAGTTTTTTTATGTATTATGTACTTTTATTTTCATTCTGTTTATTTAGCCAAGACAGAAACCACTATATTACCACTATCTTTCTGGCGGTGTCAGCTTGCTTGGCACACAGTAGCCTACTCGGCAGTAAATGCAGCGGAGCATGTGCGCTGTATTCGCATGGGAACGGTACGTTATGGAAATGTCTGATTAGGTATTTGTTTAATTTAATTTAAAAGGGGCCTAATGTGTTACACGACTTACTTTTTACATGCTTTTATTTAACTCTCTTTATCTGTTTCTTATGGTGGACTCCTGTAATTTATTTTTCACTAACTTCCCGACTAGATAGAGCTCTGAAACTTGCAATAGTTTATAGAAGTGGTGTGTAATAGAAATGGAAGAAAAGTGATGAGTACAAAATTATATTTCTGCTAAATTTCGGCGGCTTGAATAATTTTAACTCTTTCTAAATTTACTCACATTAAAAGGCTGCTCTTCACAGTCATCATCGGCCGCCATTTCCTGACTGTCATCGCAGGTGTCACGGAAGCTGGGACAATTTCCCGGCACAAATTCTCCTTCGGCCTTGGGCGACACCTCCCTTTATATATAAAATGTTTGAAACACAATAAACCGAATTTTCTATACAAACTAAAATTCAAAAAGATGTGCAAAAAATAGCTTATTCAATATATATAGGGTTATTTGTAAAACATTAATAACCTCGCAGGACTATATTCCTGCCTTGATTACGAGTCGAAAATGTTCAAGCTATTATGACCGAATATCAAGAGTTATGTAGATACGCGACATCAAAGTTTGCATTTTTTTTCAATATTTCTGACTTATTTTTTGTAAAACGTTGGACTATCATTACAGTATTTTATATTGATTACGAAAAAATCATCTGTTTCAATATAAGTTAAATAAAATGATAAAAACCCTGGAATTCGAAGATTTTTATTATTTTATTTTATTTGTATTAAAGGAAATGAATTTTTCATATTAGATTTAAGTTACTGTAATGATAGTCCAACATTTTACAAAGAATAAGTCAGAAATATTGAAAAAAAAAAATGCAAACTTTGATGTCGCATATCTTTATGACTATCAATATTAGATCATAATAGCTTGAACATTTTCGACTCATAATCAAGGCAGGAATATAGTCCTGCGAGGTTATTAATGTTTTCCAAATAACCCCTGTATATGTACACAATCAGCGCCATTAGCGATAGCCAAAAAATACCAAACCCCCAATCGAGGGACAATCTGTCTCCGTAACCTCACTAATTGTATTATGAATTCGCCTATATATACATTGCACCGCCTAGGCAATCAATATAGCTCTCTTAAATCAGTTATTACTTTGTAACTACTTAATTTATAAGCATCCCCCCTTTTAACACCTTCCCTTCCCATAACTATTCTGTCAATACTTGAAATTTTATTTTAGTACATTTCTAGTCCTGGATGTCCTGAATGGAAGAAGGGAGCATTGCTTCCGAAACATGCTGAATTTTTACAGTAAAAATTAATTGTAGTTAAAACCTATAAAGTATTGTGGGCTGGCAAAAAAATAAATAAATATTGCTTCATAAGTTTTCATAACCTTAAAACAGTAATCATTTTACTATGTGCTCTGCTTGTACAGTGCTGTTTGTAAAGCGCATTTTAAAACTTTGATTTACACATATTTTATAAGGAAAGGCCAATCTCAAAGTTGGGCTAACAGTAATTAAATTACAACATTAAATGACCACATTAAAAATATTAATTCTACCGAAATTAGCATGTTACTACGCTGGACTAGAAGACGACTGCAACCAAAATCGAAAATCAAGACGATCCAAATAAAAATGTATATTTTGACACATATTTTGTCATGCCACAATTCCGAACATTTTATCAAATACACAAGTAAAAAGGGTGTGACCTACATACAATATTACACCTTCTCATTCCTAGAGCAATAAAAATACAAACTCAATATTTTTCTCGCACAAACCATCGCAGACTATTTGAAATGCGATAATCACTCTGCCCGTTTTGCAGAACCAAAAAATCTATCATTAGTTGAGGTTAGAATTTTTAGATCAATATTCCCATAACAACATTACTATAATCGCAACAATATTACAAAACTAACAATATAATTAAATATAAACATGTTTGTTGACTTACCCCTCCATGTTTATAACACGGCTAATTGAATAATTTGCAGACACGAAACAAATACTAATAAACACTTCAGAAAAGGAAAAACTTTCATCTGTCTAAATTTTTAGTTGCCAGCGAAACAAATTTATGAAAAATACATTTGCGGTAGGCAGGTAGGTATTCAGAAAAATTCTAACATAATGGACTCAACGGACTCGATCTACATGCAATAAATTGCATCTACATTAAAATGTAGATGAAATTTATTGCAGGACGAAAAATATTTGCTTTTTTCAAAGTAAGAAAAAAATATGTATCCAAACCGCATATTAGGCAGATATATATTTTTATGATTACATATAGATGCACAGGACCGTGCCGTCCATAAAAACTTTTGCTATATTTAATTGTAGATAATTTCTTCATCCTCAAAATATAAAAAGGGTTATTACTAAATATGTTCTTAGGTTGTTACTACTTCTATAAAAACCTACAGTACTTTTTAATATGTAACATCTTTAAGCTCGGTTCATGGATCTAATTTCGTGAATGCGACGGAAACGTGTAACAGGAAGTTTGAAAAAGCGCACGCTACATCTAAAAGATACAAATCTGTATTAAGAGAATACTGGTTACAGCAGTTTGGACGAGTCAGTAAAAAACATGGCACCGTACACATTGAAAACGTGATGCGGGATATTACAAATTTTGATCAAGCCGTCATCATTTAACATCTTTGGTAAAAACTTCCATACGCGGTTGAATACTGTTCCCTCTAATGCCGTGCGTACTGAAGAAAACAAATACAAAGAGGCCGCCGAAAAAATACAGAAAATTCTCGTTCAAGTGCTATATTGGTGTCTAATAATAACTACAGTTGCCGGCAAACTTTTTGAAATTTTTTGGCGTAGTGGGGGAACGCGCAGAAAACAAAATTTGGGTCTCGTTGATGGAATGGTACATGCGCAAACTTCCCCTCACTACGCCGAAAAATTTCAAGATGTTTGCCGGCTACTGTAACTTATGCGACATTTTCCCCTTATTTTTTAACCCTTCCCCTCCGCTGATATATTTTCGATGCAAATCTATACCGTCCGAATTAAACCTTTGTTTCCCCCACAAATTTATTTTCAACTTAATCCTTAACCCGTGTAACGTCGGGTACGAACAGCTTGTATACTTATAAATTTGAGGTTAATTCCTTTTAACGCCGTGTCAATCTTTTTCAAATTGATACATAAAATATTAACAAATTAATTTAAAAACAGACAATTTCTCTAATAGTAGTAGTGTCTTAAATTTATAAGATTTTGTTCATTTCTTCATTTGCAGAGGTGCAGGTTAAATTAAAAGCAGATTACATGCGAGAATATAGACAGTGTAAGCGCGAGGAAAAATTTAAAACTGGAGGATTCGAACCGAAAAATCACTTAAATCAATACCGTTTCGTTCGTTACTAAGAAAAGATGCTACACATCATTTGCGACTATTCTAAGACTCGTTTTTTCGTTGATAAATGACATCATCTTCTTCCCTTAACCTAACAAGACGTTAACGAACAACAATATTTCTATTATAATTAGCCGTTTCTTCAGAAAAAAATAAATCAATGTGAAAGACTTGAGTAATCTAAAATGTGACACAAACGTTCTTGACTATAATTAATGTTAATTTATTAAAAATATTGCTAATGCAATGCTTCATGAATTAATTCAGTTGTTTTGGTAATTTGTTGGTAAGGTGATACAAAAATGACAGTCACGAAGATTGTTTATTTTCTAAATCAAAAATTGCGCCTGTATTCTGCTTGTATTTATTTATAATTAATATAAATTAACTTTGTTTAAACCACTTATTTATTGAAAAAAATCAACATGTTTGACGTTACTTTTAAATGTCGGTTGCTAAAGAATAAGTATTTATTTACAAAAAATAAATTATAAAAAAGCTACGGACAGACAATGAAATTATTATTATTGGAATATTTTTAGTTTGTTCAAAATTTTCAAGAATACAATTACTGGATTTTTATTCCCAGAAGGGTCGTCATTAATCAAAATATATTAAAGAAAAGTAGGTATGGAAGAATTGGGTGTTTATAGGGCTTACGATCTTTTTTTTCATATTTTTTTGATAATTATTACATAGATACGTATGCCAAACTGCACAGCAGTTTTGTGGCATGATTGCCTTCAATATTATTTTATTATTTGACAATCATTTTTATTTTATAATGAGGATTATAGAGTAGGTCAATATCGAATATTGCATGATTTTTAAATTAATGTAAGATTAGGTACATAGCTTTAATATATATTCTTTTAACTTATACTTTTTTGAAGCCAATGGAGTTTTTTTTATCTTGCATCATACGGCTGACTTAAATTATTACAAATTATCAAATTTTTGGAAGATGTATTAACCAATATGTAAATATCAATTGTCACAATCACGCCAAAGAAGTATAACTTCTACCGTGCGTACATAAGTATACGCTCCTCCAATTTTTTACAAACATAAACATCTGCGTTATCGTTACAGCAAGGGAATTTTTATTTAAATTTTAATAGAGGCCGCCCGAAATTAAGCTACGTTGACCAGATTATCGGAGGTGTGCGCTGTAGCACCTACCAAGAGATGAAGAGGCTGGCAGGTGACAGAGAGGAGTGGAGAGGGCGAGTGCTTGTTGCAGACCAATCCTAGGATGCGACCGAAAAAAAAAATCATTGAATTAAATTCTGATTAAAAATATATATAAACACCACCGTCTATAAGGGGCATAACTTAGGTGACAACGTACTGGCTTAGCACTTGAGATATACCAAAATAGATACCCAAAGTTTATTTCCACGAGTGAAAATAAAACACAAAACAAAGGTAAGAGTATATAAAAAAGTTCTGAAATTTTCTACCGCACTATTTTTAACGCAGCTTTTGTAACAAATTTTACTGTTGTAAATAATAAACGCACTATCCTAAAAAACTCTTATCATTCAAATATGCGATCTAAATCGTTCTTAAAATGGTTACTTTTGAAAAGAATATTCAAATACAGAGATCATTTATGCGATACATTTATTTCAGCTCAGCACTCAGCAGATACAACAGGACCCAGCTCACAAAGATTGTTATATTATACATAATATTTGAAATTCCATGGAAATTCCCTAACAATGATTCACACCTCAATCGCGCAGAAATAATGAGAGTAAAGGTACAGATACACGTGCCACTTAGTGGCATGCTCGTAAATCAACCGGCGGTTGTATGGCTAGTGGCATGCTCGTTACTAGCAATGTGCGTACACACATGCCACTAATAAGCAAGGCCTAGAGAAGGTCGATACTGCGATGCTCACGTGCCACTAAATAAGCATGTGTATCAGACGCCATAGAGAAGGGGTATCTTTGGAGCATGTGTGAACAGGCTTGCTTATTATGAGCATGCTTATGTCATTCGCGGCCTTCGCGGCTAGTATTATCAATGCGATCTTCTCAGTCCGCGACAGATGAAACAAATATGGCGCGTTGGTGAGATGATAAAACATTACTTTTCGTGACTTATTATAGGAATCACGAATGTCTGTGGAATACTCAGTCACCGTTGTGTAAAAATAATATAGTGAGAAATAATGTTTATGAAACTTTATTAATAGACATGAATGATTCAAATCTTACAATAAAAATTATAAAAACTAAATCAAAAATGTGCGGATGGAAACTCGGGAACTTTTTTGATTTATTGGTTCACTTGAATTTTCTATTTCAGTTTGCAAAGTTTTCATTTTGAACAAGAGCGTCTCTATTCTATGACATGAGCATGCCACTAATAAGCATGTGTGTTTGATTGTTAGCTTTGGGCATGCTTATTTATGAGCATGCCAGTAATGAGCAAGTGTGTACAGTTGTTAGGGCATGCTTATTAGGGGCATGCTCATTACCATGCGACTAAATAAGCATGTGTATCTGTACCTTAAGGCGACGTCAAACGCATATTTACGTTATCTGCTGTTTAGAAACGGGTCTTGAAGCTCGTTGACAGTTCCGATAGGGTCGCTTGTCGCATTTGAAAGATTGGTGATTTTGTTTCAGCTGTGTTTACTTTTCCGCCCATAGTCACTTTCCAACGCAAATTATGCCATTCGGAGACTTTTGACCTTAAATTATCAGCAGTTCAATAGACGCGAGACGTAGTTATCGTCATTACATCGCGCTTCCAGCTGACTTTTATTATTTTATTTACGTTTATTTCATTGTTTATCGTAAAAGTTTCGTGTGAACGCACTATACTACAATATATTATTTAAGTTTAAAAGCGCGGCTAGCCGCAGTGTATCTGAGACTCATTTCAGATAATGAAAATGAGTAATTCTAGGAAGTGATGAGGTGTCTAATTATCGACGAGAACGTTGTTTTTCTGTTTTCTCTTGTTTTTCATCAACGATGTCCGGACTGGACCCCTTGACGTCTCCCAGCATCAACAACGATGACGCTACGGGGAAAACTGGGTGTTTTACAAACATTGCCTCCTTTTTCAAATGCGGGAGAGGCTCTTCAGCAAACGCTCGAAGCGCGGACGGAGGTACGTACCTGGTGAATAAGAAATAAATAACTCATTCGTTTAATTATTATTTAAAAATGGAATACAACTGCTTCTATCATGAAAAAAACAAATGTAAACAGAATTTCTGTCAGATTTGACATGTGTCAAAGGAGATAACCTCAATGGGGCGGTATTTAATATATTAATTTCCTGAAATGTGAGACCAAATTCACTCCCCTTTTGGAAATTTTATATTTTCATTTAAGAAATTGTGGTTCTTAGTCTGCAACGCATTTTAGGCTGCTATTTATTGAAATGCTAAAGCATTTGCGCAATCACGAATAACATAATCCTGAATAAAATGACAGTATCTTATTCATTGTTATTGGGTAATGGAGACCACAGACCAGAAGGTGGATAAATCGTGTGTTTTTTATTGCAATAGAGATGTGAACACAGAATCCATTTTTATTTTGTTTATTTAATAGATAACAACATACGGTTTCTTTTATAACAATGATAACTAGCAAATATTAACAATCAAATTATTATTATATATTATACCTCACCGAAAAGAATTAATATTTTTGTGTGTGGTGAGGGATAATCACTTACAATAATATTGGTAGTGTAATCTAATTTAACAAACATTCAGAATAAGGTAGTATACTATTTATCTAATGTATCGAAAATTTTTGAATATGCAGTCAAAAAGAGACTAAATTCAATCACAAAAGTCAATTCTACAATAAATGAGAATCCATTCGGATTCACCGGGGGAATATGCATACATGTCGCAACAGCAAAACATCCACCATTATACAAAGTAAATTAAACAAATCAAGTAATTGCACAGATATCTTCATTGATTCGTCGGAAGTACAGCCCCAAACGGGTAAAAAGCCACTCAACGAACAGACCTCAAATAGTCAAATCAAATTAATCTCTAAGTAATCCACCAATAGGTGAATTTGGAGTCCCCCAAGGTACGGTCCCCAGACCTCTACTATTTCTCACTCACGTAAACGACACCGCACTGTTAACAAATTATTGGGCAAAAGTTCACAAATTAGCAAATGAGAATATTAATACAATAGATGGTGGCTTTACAACAATCTTCTATAATTCAATGTAAAAAAAACACATACGTTTCGTTTTCTCTAAAAAAAATCTTAAAAATAACAATAAATCTTAAATTCACGATCCAATATATGTAGGTACATGCCGCGTCAATATTCTTACTATTATTTTCAAACTAAGCCAAATGCTTGTGCTATGAAAATAGGACTAACTTGCTTGTATCCTGGAGCTCGAACCACCGACCACCAGATCACTAGGCGAGCGTCATGACCACTACACCAGCAAGCTAGTCTTGTTTCGCAAGTACAGTTGTTTTAAAAATGAACATACAGACCCATGTTCCACATAATTCCAGGTTCAAACCGCGCAACAATCAATGAATATGCATAATCAATGCTATACAGGTGTCTCATAGCTAGTAGCAAAAACTTTACAGGTGGATTCCTGCCTTGATGAGTCGAAAATGTTCAAGCAACCATGACCTAACATCAATAGTTACGGAGATATGCAATATCAAAGTATGTATTTATTTTAAGTATTTCTGACTTATTTATTGCAAAAAGTTCATTACAGTAACTTATAAGGATTACGAAAAATTCATTTTCTTCAATACAACTCAAATAAAATGATAAAACCTCGTAAAAAGAATTATATTTCCAATTTTTGCCAGGTTTTTATCAATATATTTGACTTGTATTAAAGTGAATGAATTTTTCATAATCCATATTAGTTACTGTGATGACAATTCAACTTTTTGCAAAAAATAGGTGAGAAATATTGAAAAAAAATTCAAACATTGATATTGCATATCTCCATAACTATTGATATAAGGTCATAGTTGCTGGAACATTTTGGATTCAATATCAAGGCAGGAATCCACCTGTAAAGTTTTTGCTACTAGCTATGAGACTCCCGAATACTTGGAAACATAATGCTGCAAAAAGGAGGGAAATACGTAAGGATAGGGAAGAATAAGAAGTTAGGGCGCTAAAGTCGATCCGAAGTTGCTACCAATGTGCTTCAGAACTTGTGGATCCGGGACCCACAATCTTCCTCGGACATAATAGAGTCGATGATGGTGACACCATCGGGATAATGTATACGAGATGCCGAACTTCGTCCTTTAATAAAGTCCACGATAATAATGAGAGGTGCATATAAACATGACGATAAAATGAAAGTAACGTAATATTTTATTGTGAGTTTTTGTGGTCCGTGTTGATAATATACCGGGAGCGCGATAAGCTATCTCGTATTAGTCAATTGGGGTTATTCGTCACAGTTTATTACATTTCACACTGACGCATGCATAGGTTGATTAGTTGTTTGAAATACGAAGGTGATTACATTCACCGATAGATTTCAACCCAACACCAAAGTTTAGTTAAAAAATAATTAATTTTCAATGATCTATTGACTATAATATCGCATTTTAATTTAAAGCAATCGGCTTTTGCCGGTTGATATTGCTAGGCCCTGGTCGGCTTAACACTGACCACTTCTGGAGCTAAAGTCAGTTTGTAAATTTGACTCTCCTCAATGTTAACGGAGCAATAATCACATTATCAACGACTTCACTACTGGAAAGTAAGTGAAGGCGATGGATGAGACATGATACAGGCCCAGCGCGGTGGGCAGCAGCAAACAGTGGGGAGTTTGTTTATTGACCAATTTAGTAGTAGCTTGTTGGTCTTGTGTTAGGACTCTCGCCTCGTGATCCAAAGGTCGCAGGTTCGAATCTTACTCCAGACAAGCAAGTTAGTCCTATTTTCATAGCACAAGCGTTTAGCTTAATTTGAAAATAGTAAGAATATTAATGTGACACGAATTCCGTGTTCGCATCTCTATTTTTTTTACAAATAAAAAAAAAAATAGCTTGAATATTTTTAACTCATAATCAAGACAGGAATTAATGTTTTACAAATAACCCTACATGTTAGAGTGAATCGATATTTCTAGTGGGTCTATATTTTCACTGGCATTTTAGTGAAATTATATTCAAGGTAATTCTTATCATATCCAAGCAGATTTTCACCAATAGAAATTAATACAAACAATGGAAAAAAATTTAATTGATTACTAGTGAAATTATATTGGTTTCCGATCTGTCATTAAAATTAAATTTGACAGATGTCTATTTCAGGATTGAGATTGACATCTGTCACGATCTGTCAATCTAATCACGATTAGAATAACAATTTAAGATTTTAGTTATTGCGTGAAAAAGTTTTTTACTGAATTATTGATTTCTTCTGTGCATATCAACGTCATATACCGAATATTATTAACCTAACCTAAGCTTTGAGAAATGCGTGCATTCGTGGACAAAATATAGTTTCACCGATGCTGCGTAGTCAAATCTGTAAATTCATTGATTGACATGTTTTCACTTCCCGGCCGGCTAAAATATATTTCTTCTAGTGAAAATATAGACTCACTAGAAATACAAATTCACTTCTATAGTTTTAATGTGGAGTATTAAGGAATATTATTTTTAATGTATATATGATATTCTTCCAAATTATACAGAATATTTTAACTTTTTTAACTCCTTTTATAGGCCAGTATTTATATCAGCAATATTTTTATTTCTATGTGCTGAGAACACAATTACTGGGTTTTTCCACTGCGGGGTTATTATTTAATTAAGATAAATTATAGAGGAATCATATAAATAGCTTTTCATATATGTTTCTCATATAAATATTAAATCAAATCATCTCGTATAAAAATTAAGTACATAATAATCGCTCAGTGGACAAATCCAGTAATTGTGTTCTTAGTACACACATATAAAATATTGTTAATATTTATGTTTGTTAAACGAATAAGGCACTAAAAGTAGACTTAATATCTCACTCTGTGCAGTATTAGAATGCGACCATTATAAATTGGCATGCGAGAGAGGACGTCCGTGTCGCGTACCAGAAGTTGCCAGGGTGTAAATTTATTACACAATGCATAATGTACAGAATATCCGGTGACCGGTGTCTTAGCCTTTAACAGAAATTTGGTCGGGCCGCACTAAAGAAACCGAGCCGTAATGGCGGCCGTTCTATCTGTCAAACTGTCAGATGGTAATATCGGTCCATTATTTGCTTTTTCAGCTTCGAAAAACTTTAATACTTCATTGGCAATTGTTCTTGCACCATCCTGGACTGTTTAGGATGTTTTGGACATAATAATTCAGTGTATATTGGTAATCAAGATGTCACAGCTCCCGAGCAAATACAAAATTGTACTGAATGACAGGGCGAGGGGTTACCGCCGGGTGCGGGCGGGGCGGGTTTTAGTTCCAAAGTTGCCGCACGCCAAGTTATTGTGGTCAAGCAATACTATTTCTAATATTGCAGATATTAAAACATGTTGCATTTGCAGGTTATGTGGAGTTTGGGGAGATGCGCTGTGAGCTCGACGGCCAGGCCCAGAAGGTGGGGACCTTCGCCGGAGTGTTCTGCCCCGTGGTGCTGTCCATGTTCAGTGCCCTCGTCTTCATCCGAATGGGTGAGTTTAACATCTAAAGTATCTGCATTTCTCTAAATAGTTTTAATGGCCTCTTGGAAACCTTATTGTAATAATCTTCTTTTTGGGATGAGGTTGCTCCAAGTAAAGACTTTGTTCTCGTAAGTATTTATTCGGTAACAATAATGGTTTAGACAATCGTTTATACAGTAAGATGCGGTCTCGATAACAATGGTAATAAAAGAGGCTCGACTCGACATTCACGCGCCTTTTTATACATTCTCTCTCTCTCTGTCATGCAGTCTCTTTCTGGCGTCGCGACATACGTTCCTCAGATCTATTACACTTATCAATCGAGGCCAGTGCACGGGAACCTGTAAGAATACGAACAAGCCAAGGTAAAAATACATGTGACGACTTCAAATTGCGCTTTGGTCTATTGTCGTCACGTTGACATCACCGTCATGGTTTTTAATGAGTCATGTAGTTTTTCCCATTCAATGTTTCTCAAATCTAACCGGGGTTGAGATGATTTAAATCGCGATTAAAATCAAATGATTATTTTTAAAAAATCATTTATTTCAACCGATACTTTTTTACTGCAACCAAGTCAGCCAAAAAGTGTCAAGGGTGACACTTCTTCCGGAAAAAGCTGAGCCTTTAACTATTAGTCGATAAACAAGTCATTCATAATATAAAAAATGCATAACCAAAGAATTGGATATCATCAAGCAACTGCTAAGTACAGTTGCTTCTTCCGCTGGGGTCGAAAGAATATTTTCAGCATTCGATTTGGTGCACAGAAAAATTATCAATAGATTGGCACCAACAAGGCTGCCAAATTAGTCTTCCTTTTGAAAAAACTAAATTCTAACAAATTACAAAATTGACTTTTAGAAGAACTTGTTGATTTTCGTTAATTTTATAATATTCATTGTTAATTGTTAAATATGGCAAATAAATAAATATGCTATTGTTTTTTAAAAAAATACTGACGTTTTAGATGACTAAATTAATATGTTGATTTTTTTTAATTTTATTGATAATTAAAAAAAATATATATAATTGTGTTTTTTCCTCAACAATAACTGACTTTCTAATTAAAAAATATCAGAACATTAAAAAAACTGATTTAAATGAATTAAGTCCGATTTAAATCAAATAAATCAGACTTTTTTTATTTTTAAAAGAAAATCATGATTTTTATCAACCCTGAGTCTAACCATAACTTATTGACTATCAAACAAATCTATTGATTAATATCGAGGGTAGAAAGCCAAAACGGCATTAGTGATTATTTCTAATTTTACAGGAGAGCAAAAGGATGTTTTATGAATCTGATTTATTTTATTATTAAACATTGACAGAACTTTCTTTTGCTTCCCTGTAAAGTTGGAAATAATGGTTTGGCTCTTTATCCTCGATATTATGTAAATTTAAAGCAGGTAACATATTGTAACAGGATGTAGCTGTGGGAGGCAAATGACACACTTAAAATCACACAAGTTTTACCAAATACGCAAAGTCACTGGACACAAATTTAACCAGAGCACTGTTCTCAAATTCAATAAATTTTTCTACAATATTTCACACACTAATTATCCATTTTCGTAATTCGCACCAATTATCTTCGCTGCACTTTTATCACTTATCAGGTGGGTCTGGAAGAGGCCTATATCCAACGGTGGAGAGATGAAGGCTGAAAAAGAAGCAGAAGACACTTCTTTAATTTACACCAATTTTGTAATTCATACCAATTATCCCTCCTGAATAAATTGTCTCTCATATGCTGATACGTCATTTTAATTGCTCAGGTCCGCTTTAGAAAACTTCTCACTCGCCGGTAGGTACTTTCTTGATTCATTATCGCTGGAATCACCACGCGCCAGCAGGCCGCACGATTTTGCTTTGTCTGTGGACCTGTCGCTGCGAAATAACTTTGACACAACTGATTGCGCAGCAGCCGGTCGATCCCATTTTATAGGTTATTTCTTTCTCAATGCTTCCAGAGTTTTCGACAGTGACTATACGAGAGATTTCTACAGTGCCTAATTCCTTCTGATTCTACTATCTCGTGACAATATTTTAGTAGTGTCTATATTTTTACAAAGGATATTTTTTTCCTTTTCTTTTTTGTGATTTTTCTAATTTGTGTTATTTACCAAAGAATTATGAATATTGAATATATGTGAATTAAAATATTATACAGCTAGTAGTAAAAACTTTACAGGTGGATTCCTGCCTTGATGATGGATCGAAAATTTTTCCCATATAAAAAACATCTATGTCTCTACGAGACATCTATAATATATCTTGATCAATATCATTTGTTTACTTGCTTGCAGGATTCATAATAGGCAACGCGGGGCTGCTGATGACGCTGCTGCAGTTCGGCATCTCGTACCTCATCCTCATCTTCACCGTGTGCTCCGTGTGCGCCATCTCCACCAACGGGGCCATCGAGGGCGGCGGCGTCTACTGTATCCTTTGACCGTTCCGCCTCGGTGACACGGAACCGAGATATCTTGCGATCCTTTAAAATGGCATTCCACTTGATGATAATTTTGCGTAATTTTCAAAATTAGTACTACCTTGAACCCATCAAAAATAACATACTTTTATGATGTAGATTTTTAGTACACTGTTTGGATCGTCATAGAACTTTCGCGAACCTTCTAGAACATACTTCTTCCAGAACTTTCAAGAAATTTATCGAGTGTACAGGAACCTTCTAGACACACCGATACATTCCGCCACTCAGATTAGAACCTTATAGAACTTTCGGGAATTTTCTAGAACCTTCTCCTTCCAGAACTTTCTAGAGCAGGTTTTTCCGGAACCTTTTAGACTCACCGACACAGTCGGCGTCCCTATTTTGAAACAATCAGAAACATTTGCGGCCTTCCCATAACAAAACAATGCGCTAGAAAGCACATTTTCGTCACCCACTCCCACCCACGCACAGCCACCCCCACCAAACTCGCATATTTTCGATGTGACACCAAGGGCTACCACCACCATAACCACCAGTGGGTGGTTGTGGCTGGTTGTGGAGAAAACTTGGCGGATAAGGCTATGAGAAGACGCTACGCCACTAGAGTAGCGTAGCGTCTTGATAATATTAGTGAGGGACATTACTATTATTTATTTTTAAAAAAAATAGAGATGCGAACACAGAATATGTGTTACATCAATATTCTTACTATTTTCAAATTAAGCTAAACGCATGTGCTATGAAAATAGGACTAACTTGCACTTGGAGTGAGTTTCGAACCCGCAACCTTTGGTTCACAAGGCGAGAATCCTAACCACAAGACCAACAAGCTACTCTATTAAATAGAGATTTTTTTTGCTTTATTATTACGTTATACATCATTAATATTTGAGCCATCTGGTAGCGTTAGTGAGGGACATTGTTACATAGAGAATTAATTACAATTTATATTTTTTACCTCATTTTATACACCTCATCATTATTTGTGCCATCCGGTAGCGTTAGTTACAGACATTGTTACTGAGAATTACATATTTTGATTAATACCAATGACTTGCGACATAGTAATGGGTGCACTTATTAGTTTTAATTTTTATTAAACTGAAATATTTAAAAAATCTAAATATGTATATAAAAAAAAATCTAATTCACAGTATTTTATTAAAAAAGTGTAATGTCAATGTTTTCATTTTATTTAATAACAATTTTGAAAGCATAGTTATTTTGAAAACAGCGTGAGGTCAGCTATTTTATAATAAGTTACGAATGGACATTCGATATTATTATTATTATTATTGGTGAAAAAATTCATTTCATATATTATGCTGCAAATGTTACGTGGTTCAACCTTTTTTAATATAAATATACAATATGGCCTGTCATCACCGAGTGGTTAAAAGCGTCCTGTTAGAAATTGATCCCGAGTGCGAGTTTTAATCCCAATGTTTAGCCAAGACACAAACCACTCAATTCCATTTTAATATACGTCTGAAGAAGTATTTGTCTGCGTCAATTGGTTTATTATGGTACATCATGAGATGAGATATCAGCGAGATAAGATGGGGATACTGTATTTTCATCAGGGGCCTGTTCAAAATTTGTAACAAATATTCAATATAATGTACATTTATACCTGAGCGATGAAAGTTGTTAGGGGTGGTGCATAAATACAGGTTCCTAAAGTGTAACTATGCAAAATTAGGACTGTACAGAGAAACTGCGTGCGTTACTTGTGATTCTCCTTAACACACGTGTTCAGTTATGATAAGCAGATCGCTTGGTCCCGAGTTTGGTGGGGCGATAGGAACCCTGTTCTTCTTCGCCAACATCGTGTCCAGTGCGTTGTGCTTCTCCGCCTGCACGGAAGGCCTCATTGAGAATTTCGGACCTTCCGGTGAGTTCGCTTCTCTTTATTCTATTTTATAACTTGGAAATGGAGTAAAACGCTTATGCTTTTATTATTATTATTATTAATAATAATGGGCAGGCAGCTTAAGCTGATAGGCCCATATCTCTGTCTCTCATTTGAATATCCAGCCTATTCCTAAATCGGTTGACACTGGCTGCAGACACAACGCCCTCAGGCAAACTGTTCCACATATTGACCACTCTATTGCTTAATGCATGCTTTCTTGGGTTACACGAGAACCGAGACTTGCTCAACTTCAGGTGATGTCCTCGAAGCCCCACATTAGTGTTTAATGCAAACATATCTGTCATATTAGGAATATTGTAGTAGCCCGATAGAATCTTGAATGTCTCGATCAGGTCACCTCTTGCTCGTCACTCCTGAAGAGTGGGCAGTTTCAAGACTCCCAGCCTTGTCGCATATTCCAGGTTTTTAAGACCCAAGGGCAATTTTGTGGCTCGTCTCTGAACATTTTCCAGTAAAACTATATCTTTAGCAAAATATGAATTCCAGATCTGAGAGACATATTCGAGGAGAGGCCTCACATGTCTTATAAATAGTTGTGAATAGTGGTACTGTCAGATGTTGGAATGATCTTCTCACCAAATACAAAATAGAGTTAGCCTTCTTAACCACACTCGCTATGTGCTCACACCATTTAAAGTAATAGTAACACCCAGATCCTTCTGCGAGACCACTGACTTAATCAGGCTTTTGTTTAAGGTATACTTAATAATTGGGTTATTCTTGCCGACATGGAGAACACAACATTTGTCAACATTAAGACAAATGAGCCACTTCTTTGTCCACTCCGATAATTGATTTAAGTCTCTGTGCTGCTGCTGATGAATCCTTGGGTTATTAAAGCTTTTAATAGGGCAGCTCTGTAAAACAGATAGTTGCGGGAAACAAAGTAAATGGTGCTCTGAATGCAATCACGACTAATAACAATCTGTCAAAGGAAGCAATACTAGCGGTGTATAATGGCATTCTAGTGCCAACTCTGAAGTGTGGATGTGAAGTCTGGAATTGGCAAAAAAGGAATGAAAGTAGACTGAACGTGGAGGAAATTTGGTCACTATGGCACTAGTGTGAAAAATCTTTGGTCGATAGAGTGAGGAATGTACAAATTATAAGTGAATGTAATAAAAGATAGAATAAAGAAAGGATGGCTGAGATGGTTTGGTCATGTGAGAATGAGTGAGGAAAGGATGGTTAAGAAAATATATAATGCAAGTGTTGAAGGCAACAGGAATAGAGGGCAACGTAACTTTAAAGACCCATAACTTCTTCATTTGTTTCAATGATTCTTTGACATTTTTGTTTCATTTTACTTAAATTTTTATATTTAATATAAGTAAATAAAAAATATACACATCAAAGGTTAAGAAAATCGATTGAATAAAACACTATGCAGCAGAGGCAGAAACAGAGATGATTGATACAGGGTGCAAATAATACTCACTGTTGAATGTCACTATTTATTGTAACTATTTACAGGTTGTGTGACGTACAAGGATATTACTTAAGTATGCTATGGCAGCTGGTAACGGAATGGTGGTCCCTGCGCCAACCAGGAGCGAGTTAGGACTATGCCCCTAATTGGCAGACACGGGTCAGATGCCTACGGCTAAACTCGCAGCGGCTCCGACTGCAACAGGCATTCAAATGTTGATCAATCACCGTAATGTATTGTGCACTGTTCCAGGGTATCTGGTGGTCGGTCTGCCGGGCGGTCACTGGTGGCGCGCCCTGTACGGATCACTGCTGGCCCTGGCCGCGCTGGGCATCAACCTGCTTGGCGCTAGTTACTTCGCCCGCGCCAGTCTGGCCATCTGGTCTGCGGTCACCCTGTCGCTGGCCAGCGTGCTGGTCTCCTTCCTGGTGCCCGGGGAGATGAAGGTGGGTGTAGGCTTACTCTCCATTTCAAAAGAGACATTTTTATGCTGTTTTGTGCCTCACTTCACACTAGTTGTAGTCGAAATGTATTGCAATAAGGTAAGGATGATTTGGAAAAAGTGATGCGACTCGATAACTATAATCTGGATGAACGTCTGTCAGTCTCCAGACGTTTTCGGTATTTAGGAGAACTTTCTCGTGGCTTCCAGGCTTTTATAGATGTTTCTCGATGATTCCCGAAAGCCGTAGATTATGCTAGACCGTTCTGGAATCTTCGATAGTGTTGTGATCATTTTAACCTACTGTCACTTGACATGACTGCTTGATTCTTTTTAGCCTCGTTATAACATTATATATAATACAGTTGCGTTGGTTAATTAAGCTGAATCTACAATTTACCATCTTTGCAGGTTGCCATTCCAGAATCCAACAGTCTGGTAAACGCGAGCACGACCGCCAACTACACCGGCCTCAGCGCCGCCACGTTGGCCGACAACCTATGGCCGGAGTACGGACGTGACTACAGCAGTGACGGGAACCAGGTGGACTTTGCCACCGTGTTCGGGGTTCTCTTCTCGGGGGTCACCGGCGTGATGGCCGGGGCTAACATGAGCGGTGAGTGGATGAGGAGTTTGATTTAGAAAAATAAGAGCTGAAATATGGATTATTACTGCGTAGGAATGCAGGACGAATGGAGCAATGCCGCAATGACCTGATCACCAATGGACAAAGGTAAAAATTATCGGAAGGTTGTTCTTCCCAATCTTGCTGTAATGTGGTGGGACGTGCGTCCCATGAGCAACTCACAGAACAAACATCTTGATAGCTAGATGATATATAATAATAATAATATTGGATTATTTATATAGCATCGCATTCGCATCGGATGCGAATGGGGAGAAACAGACGAGTGGAAAAAAATGGAAGAGGCCTACATCCAGCAGTGGAGGGAAAAAGGCTGAGGAAGAAGAGGAAGAAGATTTATATAGCGCCATTTTTGTGAAAATTTCACCTCAAGGGCGCTTTACACACAAAAAACTCTTACATACTAAAATCATAAAATAGCAAAATGAAAAATAAAATGAAAAAGAAAAGAGAAAGAAAAACAGCTCAAAACATAAAACAGTAAAAAAAAACAACAAATATTAAAAAGTTTCTCGGAAAGATTTTGTAAACAAGTGCGTTTGAAGTCTTTTCTTAAATAAAGTCTCTGAATCCGTGTTTCTTATCAGGGAGGGCAAAAAAAACGCTTTGGGGCCCGCCACCGCAAATGCTCGTTCGCTGAACCTAGTTTTCTGGAACTGACTTGCCAGTTCCACAATCCTTCCCACCGCTGAAGTAGACGCTGACCTAAGAGTTTGACGTCTCCCATTTATGTTGTCTGGAGTACAGAGCTCCTGAAGATACAGAGGCGCCATGTTATGAGTTGCCTTGTACATCAACCAACACAGTTTGAACTCTTCTCTTTCAGGAAAATGAAGCGAGTGCAATTCTCGCAGAAGGGATGTTATGTGCGAGAATTTTGACGTTCCATATATGATCCGTGCTGCAGCGTTTAGAACAGATTGTAGTCTATCAAGCTGAAACATCGGTAGGCCAGCGTAGATACCATTGCAGTAGACCACACGTGATACAACAAATGCATTAATGAGTAAACGGGCTGCCTCAGAGGGAAGATGTCTGCGAATACTTTTAATCTGTCTCAGTTGATAAAAACATGCACTGACAGTTTTGCTGATGTGTGTATTCATGGAGAGATCTGAATCGATGTGTACACCCAACAACCTGACTGCAGATTTTGCATTCACAGACATTGATTCCTGGATTAGGTGTTGCCTTCTAGGTGTCGCCGCCAATAGGAATTCTAATTTTGATGGATTTAAGGTGAGTCTATTTTGTGCCATCCACTCGCCTATTTCCTCGACGCATTTTGCAATTTTTATTTTTAGCTTTTCTGCCTCATCTGGTTTGCAGAAAAAGTAAATTTGCGTATCGTCTGCATAGCAATGAGGCCATAATCCTACAGATATTATACTTTTTTCTATATCTTTTGTATATAAGATATACAAAAGATATACAATAGTAGCTTGTTGGTCTTGTGGTTAGGACTCTCGCCTCGTGATCCAAAGGTCTCGGGTTCGATCCTCACTCCAGACTAGCAAGTTAGTCCTAATTTCATAGCACAAGCATTTTAGCTTAGTTTGAAAATAGTAAAAATATTGACGTGACATGTATTCCGTGTTCGCATCTCTATTTAAAAAAAAAAAAAAAAAATTGGTCCCAGAACTGATCCCTGAGGCACCCCGATGTTTGCTGTAATAGTTGGTGATGTTGGGTTTTGAAAGCGCAACGATGTAGATAGATGGAACACCTGCCTCCGACATGCTATCATCAGACACTACATTAAGACACACACGCCCTGCTTTCAACACGGTACTGCAAACCAGTACTTAGCCTAACACAAACTTGGACGCACCCTGACTTTGGTACTGTACAGCAACCCAATACTTAACCTACACATCAACATATACTCACCACACCGGCCCAGATGATGGACCCTGCAATGGGATCCAAAACGTCGGCCAGTTCAGGTCAGGTCAGATAAACACGGCAGAATATCCTAGAAAACTACACACAAATGAAACATCTTTTTCGTCACCATTTTATGAGAAATAAATTTTGAGAAATATCGGGTTGGTAAAGATAGGTAATGGGGATAAGGAACAAAATACCGTGCGTCAACATCAATTTAGGTCTTAAAATTTTACGTAATAACGAAAATAATAGGCAATTAGATAGTTTTGAAATTTTCTAAGTCAAATTCAATTCCCAAACAACCCCATTCTTAACATTTTTCCAACTATAAATAAAATTAAAAAAACAATGTTGACAATCCTTTAATTATTCCCTAACCCCCCCCCCCCACTTCTATTTACTCCGCCTACTCACCACCCCTAGTTAACTATATAATGATCATTTAATTTAGTATACCTTGTATCCTCTTGAGGAAGAGAAATTCGTTCCCGAAACTTGTAGAGGTGTTTATTCATATTGAATAAAGAAAATAAATATTTAGTGGTGTACACTAGGGATGGGCGTTGAATGGACGGACTAGTTGAAATCAACCGTTGACGTTGCATCGACGCGTCGACGGTTTACGTTTATCGCATGGACTAGTTGAATTCGTAGACGGCGGACGCCGTGGACGGTGGACGATTCAAGATTCAACGTAATGCAAAGCAACGAGCGAGAGCAAGACAAAACGTCTCCGTTTATTTCTCTCTCATCTCTCGCTGTCGACTTGTAGACGCCATAGACGGCTCGACGGGTAATTTCATTTCAACTCTAAATTACAGGATCATAGAGTGCAGATCTGTGTACACGAACTGTGACAGAGATTTGAAATTTGAATGCATGCGTAGGGAGAGATAGGCTTAATAAGCTATTATCTATTATTTTTTTTTTTTTTTTTTTTTTAAAAAAAATAGAGATGTGAACACGGAATACGTGTCACATCAATATTCTTACTATTTTCAAACTAAGCTAAGCGCTTGTACTATGAAAATAGGACTAACTTGCTAGTCTGGAGTGAGGATCGAACCCGCAACCTTTGGATCACGAGGCCAGTGTCCTAATCACAAGACTTGATTTTTACTTGATTTTTGCGATGTGCATGTGCGACGTTTCGGTGAATTCCCAATTTTACGCTGTATAAAATAAAACAATTGTTTAATTATTTTATTTTTTATTGAACTATTATTAATTAACAGGTCGGCTAGATATTTTTCTAAAATCAATATTTTATTCGATCGATCTCGACTTCTTATATCTACCTGAAAAGGAATGGTAAAATTTAATTATTGTGTTATTTCGTTACTTTTCAACTTAAGCATATAAATGATAAACAAACTTGTAGGGAATAAAATTTTCTATTTTCTAACTATGATCCTTATTTAGGAGTCCAACATTAATTATTGTATATGTAATATAATCTTGAATTTAGGTTTAATTAATTTTTATTATAAATTCCCTATTTTCAACTTTATAGATAAAAAAATAACTCTATTATAATTTTGTTTACACCACTTTTTATTGGTTTTTTTACATGTTTCGGGAACAATGTTCCTTTTCTCAAATTGAGCCTTAAACTAAAGTTGACAAATAATACAGATATATTTATTTATTAATAATGTCACCACAAAGTGAAAGTCTGACTTTGAAAGATGTATTCTTCAATAAATTTCTAGATAACATCTCAAATGTAAAGTATTTTTAAATTATGTATTTATTTATAAATTTATAGATAATAAATAAATGTAAAGGTTTTTATCATTTTATTCAACTTGTATTGAAACGAATGAATTTTTCGTAATCGATTTGATTTAGTGTAGTGATAGTCCAACGTTTAACAAAAAATAATACTCATAATCAAGGCAGGAATATAGTCCTGCGAGGTTATTAATGTTTTCCAAATAACCCTGTACACATGTAATGATGTGTACCTAATATATTTTTTTATACACACATTACTGCTTTGTACTTTATATTTTTAATTTTTATACTCATATTTTAATGCTTATACCCGATACATTCACTGCTTATATATATGTAGTTTATATTTGTATTTTACTGCTTACACCTGATATTGTTGTATATACCTACTTCTTTCTTTATTTTATATAGAAAGAAGTATATAAAACAATATGTAAAAGCCTATAATGTGCGTAAACAAATAAATAATAAAATATTTCTTTTTACATATAAGCACAATTAGCGGTTTTACTTTCCCCGAAACTATATTCCTTCGAACTTCTTTAAATTTTAAAAATTAACGTAATAAAAATAACCAACGGTTGAGCCGTCGAGCAGCGTCGCGTCAAACCGTAGACAGTTGACTATCGTCCCGATGTTTAGATAAATGTCCGCGACGTCCGCGTAACGAAGTTGACGCGTCAACTAGTTGAC